>LRSR01001982.1:0-13403 GCA_001579985.1 Hypsibius dujardini | reverse complement strand
CAGCAACTGGTTTTTAGTGTGAAAATGTAATAGCACTAAAACAGGCAGTGACTCACGAACAGAACTAAAAAAAGAGTCGTGACAATTCCTCCCGGTTCAGAAAAAGTGTCGTCCCGACATTCAGTCATTGTCCAGTCCCTCTGATGGGTGAAGAATGACTGCGTTGCTGATGCTCCCGTTCGTCAGGGTTGGTGGTTTATTATTTGAATACACATATTTGTTTTTTATTTAATTACAGAGAGGTTAATTACAATTAGAGACCAGCCGCTAGTCGGTCTGTGATTGAGCGATACTTTACGACATTAATATTTTATGTAAATCAAAGACAAAACATGAGATTACTTGCATCATAATTTGTTGTTGTCATGCGTTCTCAGCGGTATCAACATAGTTGAATTTTACTGACCTACCCAAGTGCTCGCACTTGTTCTTACGATCTCAAATTTTACGCATGTATGACGTCCAAGACGTGTCGGCAAACATCAAATTTATATTCAAATATTAATATATGGATGAGTTTCCCACTTCTATCTCTCTGTCTTGGAGGAATCCATCTGGCTCTCAGGCTCTTACGATAACTTTTCCTCCCAAGCTCACGATTTCGGCCAACACGATGGCGCTCATAACTAATTAAAATAGTCATTCTTGATCATTTTTATTTCGAAAAACAACAATGACTGATGCGGCAATTAGGCAAACCGGCAAGTGGTAACTTTCGCGCATAAACGTTCAATAATTGAACGTCTGTTTGAGGCAGGCGCACGCAATAGTGCGAACGTCAAGTTTTATGACTTCCCTTTTAAATTAAATTAATGTTGACAAAGTGAGTTCTGAAAATAATCTGACTTCTCTGAGTCCCTCGAAGTTCAGTATATCCATAAATGGTTGGACAAGTGAGTTGCAGCTGTTGCGTCCTATAATTAATGGCGTGGAGAAACGCCGTAATAGCTAGCTTCTGTGCCGTTTCGTTCGATCGAAATTACAGCAAAATAATCGAGGCGGCGACAGTCCATGCCCCTCCTTTATGGGCCTATTCTTATGACAGGTCGTCGACTCCACGTCCGCTATTTTGGTTACTGAACATGTAATTCGGCCCTCGGTTCAGTCCAGCGTTTTTTTTTTCTTTACTGAATAAAGATTAGAACAATGAAGTGATAACATTTAAAATCTTATTCGCGTCAGAAACACGAACGTGTTACTGCCATTTACATTTTTTTATCAGTATTTAACGGGCTTTTTGTTTCATTCAGTATGAACTCTATGGGAATTGGAAACTTCGATTTCCTAAAAGACCCATGAATACTCGAATTCTGAAATTGTTAGGCACTTCTTAATTTAGTTACGAACGTATCGCGTCACACAATTACAAAATTCTGTATGGACGAGCATAAATTGCATACAATTTCACTGTGTTATAAATATACTGCGAAATTCAAAAAGAACGTCAACAAAGTCCTGTAAATTCATTTTTTTGGGAAATGACGTACTTATTACGATATTAAACACGCTGTTCATGTTAGCGCGACATACTACGGAGTTAAGTTACTACACTACAGTACAGTGAGTACACTATACTAAATTATTAGGGAAACCGCTTTTACACTTTTGGATTACGTCAACAATATAAGATGACAATATTAATATTAATAATAATAATAATAATAATAATGAAAACAAAACTTAAGAATTACAGCTTAACCTAACCCGACTAATGGCCATCGAGCAGGGGCAGTACAGGCGGATCCGGTGTCTTGATCCGGCAGTTCACGGATGTAGAGGGTTCCTTCACAGTCTTCCTTCCGGTCACGAAAAACGAGGTACGAGACTCCAATTGTCACGGGAGTTCGCGGGCACCCGGACGCAGTACGGCTTCTTAACTAAATACGTGGTGTAGTGGACTCTGAATCACGTCGACCCGTGCCAAGGAAGGGTTGGAAATATTATTTGAATACAAGGAACTAGTGAACTGCACACTAAACTGCACTGCAAAGACTCTACAGCCAAACGGTCCGCTTAAATAGTGCACAAATAGTACAGACACAGTAAGAAGAAGAACGAACTGTCAGAACTAATTAACCACAACTGCACGCAGCAACTGGTTTTTAGTGTGAAAATGTAATAGCACTAAAACAGGCAGTGACTCACGAACAGAACTAAAAAAAGAGTCGTGACACACATGTCAGATTCAAATCAAATCAAATTAAATCGAGTCTATTTTTTATCTTAAATTTATTTGGTTTGCTACATAAGGTTTAAAATAAAATAAAATCTAGTAAAATGAGTAAATATTATAGATTTGAAAATATATAAAATAAAAATATGAAATATACAAAATTACGCGCATTTATTTCCATATCACGTTGTGAATCTAAAATTACTGATTTCTAAACGGGTTGCCTTTGTTTGGTATATACAGGGCTTACTTCCCAAGTGATTGATCGACTGAGCAGCAGGGTTTCCGGTTCCATGTCAGTATCCAAGGTACGAGACATCAACTACGGGGAGCTAATTGTCCACCGCAATTTTCAGTCCCAATTCTAGACTCTATTGTGTTGCTGATTGGTGGCAATAAAAAATCCTCCCTAAAATGTTTAACCCAAAATTCAGCTTGAAATACATCGACCAGAGGGAATGTCGTCCATCAAATATTTTTGGCAATTCAGAGGGCGAAGCCATTGACCAATATTTTAGCGATATAGTTGGGATTACAGTTCGTTTTGCAAAATGGGATCAGAATCCGGCTTCCAAAAAACAATCCCGGAAAAAAATCCGAAACATATTTGGCCGATGTCAATCGGTTCCAAATTGAATTTGAAATGCGACCTGTTCCCTAATAAAAATTTAAATGTGCCCCGAATTCGGGGCGGACAAAAATCCACACTTTCTGTCGAACTTTTTCTCGGACAAAAATGTACCCCTTAATTTAGTACATTAGATGTCCGTTGCGGACAAAATTTAGTACATTAATTTAGTACATTAAATGTCCGTTGCGGACAATTTTTTTTCTGCCGACAAATGCTTCAGATATAATTAAAATATGATTAAATCTAATTGAGCACTTCTTTACTGATCCCTAGTACGCATCTGGTGTACTAAAAGTTTTTTCTGTACATACAAAAAAAACAAGTTAACACCTAATATTTGTACGTAGAAACAGCGGCTTATATCTCCTATATTATGTACGGCCACCACAAAACGTACGCCGTACCAAAAAAATAACCAGGTTATATTGTGTACGATCGCATTTATTTTTATCCGTGTGTACAGTTCTCATGCGTATTGTATACATACTTTGTAAGACCAATGAAGCTTTATAAGACCATACGAATAAGCTTAGGTGTCACAAATCTTGTAGTTTGTACAAAGGTCTAACTTTGACAAACCAAGCTATAATAGCGCCTGAATATTGTTCCAGACTTCCCACAGCCGTAAAAAGTGAAAGTATATGTTTCGCAATTCTTCGCGAAAATGCTAAAACTGTTTCAGTCCTATTATTGGACACATATTTTGCCGTGTTTTAAAATAATCATATTTTATTCTGGACTTTTATTCTGTCATTTATTTTTAAAAACTTACAGTCTGCTCGCGTTTCGAATGAGAACGAAAAAGGCGTATTAATTCTAAAAGCTCACACGTATTGCTTCACATAAATTTAGACCAACAAAAAGGTTGTCACACGCCGGTTGGTTTTTTGGTTTTCTTTGCAAATTTAAATTTACATTTTGAGCGAAAAAATGAAGTTTACCGAAATGGGTCTCCAGTTTTAGATTAAACCTGAGATCCCCTGGACGAGACCAGCAAAATGTGCTAATAGTTTTGCATACTTCATTACAGTAATATCGATATCAAAAATCTCCAGAGCTATATTTTTCAATACCATCAAGAACTCAAATTCTCGTCTGTTATAGAAGCCACTGAATTTTAAAAGAAGGGACAGTGTGTTATAGCCCCCATCATGTTTTGGTAGATATTTTTTAAAACAAGATCTAATATTTTGTCGAAATTATTAAAAATAGACTTTAAATTCTACTTATTTGCAGAACATGAATGCCTCAGTCCGACAGAATAGCTTGCCAATTTTAAACGTGAGTTTTCAGAATAAACGGATGTGCTGAAAGAAAAACGTTATGTGACAAAAAAGGTTGCGGGCATGGCAGTTAAAAATTATTAAGATTGTGTGGGTTGTGTGGGTTGTGAGCTTAGCTTTCCCAAAACTAAATTAATTGTGTGTAAAGAGTCGATTCCGCCCAAAATTAGTAATCATGTGGCTGGAGTTACTCTAATCAACAAATCATCATGCGCGAGTTTGAAAATTGTTGCGATTCATATAACCGCATCTGCTGTTTTGGGCAAAATGTTCGCCTTTTTTTAGTCACACAAACTTTCTTCTTCGTCACCCAAACTTTTTTCTTTGTCACACAAACTTTTTTCTTCGTCGTACAAAATATGCTTGTCGGTTGCAAAAAAGTCCTGCACGGTTTTTCATCACACAAAATATGTGTGCTGTTTGTCCTTGGAGACAAACAATTCTACTTCAGACACTATTTATGTGAACAGTACACGAATTTGTCCTGGATTTTGTGTGAAAGGAATTCGGGTCGGACAAAGGCCAAAATTTTTTTATTAGGGGTTGAGAAAGTTAACTACATGTAGAGCGCCCCACTGTAATTGGCATTGCTAGTGAGCTCAAAAAAGTATGGTTGATAATAGGGCACATTCATCGTTGGTTTCGATCTTGGGACGTTGAGCACACTAGCATCGCCAATACAGTGTGGCGCTCTACGATACATTTATTTAAGTTTCTTAACAGTTTGCATTTCAAATTCAAGCTGGAACTGATTGACATCGGTCAAATATTTTTTGGAGATCAGAAGGCGGAATCCGGTTCATTTTTCAAAAAAAGAACTAGAATCCTAATTGTATAGCTAAATCCCCCTTCCCTCGGAATATTGTCTCAAGTTAGCCCATTTTCGAAATTGTCAAATATTTTTCGAACGATTTTTCGAACGAATTTTCTATGGCGAACACACTGAACAATACTGTAGACTACAGTACCTCGCTTTATAGTGCCCTGTGTGATGTCGGTGAGTGTTCCGAATTTCAGGGTAGCCGCATTCTTTTCGCCAAACTTTTCCCGCAACTATTCTAACAACACAGCTGCTCCTCAAACATCATTGCCCCAAAGAATCCCATATTCATGTATATATTTATATATATATATATATAGACATTTGCGCCCATATATTGTCCACCTCACGAGCAATGGAAATTTAATTAATTACTTTTTTTCCTATCTTTTCCCGCATTTAACCGCGCTTGAGTTCCCGATGATGGAAAGCAGCCAGGGTTGCTTGTTTGACAGTCTGACATTCTTTGAGAGCGTAGACGGGGAAGAATAACATGTTAACGGAGCTTTTTGCGATACCTCCGGACCCAGTGACTTCATCTCGTAGACAAACAACGTTGTGAGTTTACCAGCTTTGTCTCTCGAGGACTTCCAATAATAATACGCAAGTTTATCGCTTTCCCTTAACCATTTTCAGAAGGCTTTGTTCGTCAGCGACGGTGACGCAGAGGCACTGCGCTACCGCGTCATCGCCAAGACTGGAGCCTTCCGTCGATAAGTGACCGACGCATCTCGGTCTAAGATTTTTAAGTAATTGGTAAGTGCATTATCAGCAATATAATCACCATTTTTGTTGCTGCCTCTGTTAGCCTTCGGTTTTGTTGCGCTTGATTGGAGCAGCCAAATTAGTTTATCTGCAGTTGCTTTTGTATTATTTGGACGGACATAGAAGGAAACTTATTAAAATAAGAACAACCGGAACGTACACTGGTCGCGTTTGAATTAATGATTCTAGGAAAACAAGAGATATTTTATTTGCGTTACATGATCAGGCCTGTTGTTTCTTTTTCGCTGCCGCCATGGACATACGCAGTAGATCGCGCGGCGTATGGACGTAGTGATTTTTCAGGGCCTCCTCGTCGGGGTCCTTGCGAAGACTCTCACAGGGCAGTCGCTTGCGGAGACTCTGCGTCCAGTTGATCGGCAAGAGGGCTAGAAAGAAGCCGATGGAAATCAGCACGAAGCCGGTGATTTCAATCGGTCGGAATTTCACTTGTCGGACGTAATTATCCACAACTAAAATGAAGCGCAGCCAGTGAGCAATATTTGAGCAATTAGAAAGTGACAGACATACAAACATGTGCATAAATCATGTGGACATCTGTTTACTCAACAATGTACTTTATCTTGACAAAACTAAATTACGAAACAAAGAACCCAAACCAAACTAATGATTATATTATTCTTATTCCTCTAATCTTCTTTTAGTACTAAGTATTTGAGTTTCACTGTACATTATGTACCTTATTACGTTCCACCTAATAAAATCGTTCCAAGTTAGTTTAATTTTGGTATGAAATAAATAAGCTTCTCCGAAAATCTGTTTTGTAGTTGGTGAAACTATTTATTTAACTTTTGCATTTCAAGTTAGTTTAATTTTTTCATCCGTAGCACATGTAGACTTACAAGCATTTAATGGAAGACCTAATGCAATGCCCAGCGTAATGAAGAGCGGGTGGGTCAGGGCGATTCCGTAATTGACCAGCAAGTTGAATCCTGAAAAATACGAGCTTATGGACACCGAAAAATAATTATCTCCAGTGCATGAGTAAGAGGAGTACTGTACCGAAACCCAGAGCAGCACTGCCGCAGACGTATGGCCAAGGAATGCCGGTCCAATGCCAGTTTTCAATGCCCGTCAAGTTTAAGGTCAAGGTGATGGGCCAGAAAATGGCCAGGTCAAAGAGACCCACACCAGTTAGTAAGAGCGAAACTTGACCGTAATTTGCGTCGCCGATGAGACGCTTAAAGAGAACCTTAAAAATTAAATGAAATCGGATTCGATAAATTTAAGGAACAAAATATTATTTGAAGGGTACGTAAGCATCCGAGTGAGTTGTACGTGGTGTGTGCTATTTTTTTTAAATATATTTAAAAAATATTTGAAATGACTTAAAAAGCTGATTTTGATTTTAAATAAAATATACCTTTATTTTATTTAAAGTCACCAAAACAGTAATCAATATTTATATGCCTAATTTTCCTCAAAATTCAATATTAGGATATTTCATTCATGATCTTATTTTAGATTTTATAGGTTTGACATTACTTTTAAACACAGCCATTGTTTTATTTAAATTTATTTAATATTTTATTTAGTTTCAAACACGTAATGTTAACAGCACTAGTGTGTACCTTGTACATAGCGGAGCCAACGGCGGCTCCAACGGCTAATAAAATGCCAGCTAAGGCGGGATTGTCCCACAGAAAACCGTCCACGTAGCTCATCACGATGATTCCGGCGAGGGAAAAAATAGACGCGAACAGCTGAAATACAATGAGATTTTTTAAAATGAGACCATCGTTTTAATTTCAAGACAGTGCACACAGTATTATGGAATAACTGTACGGAAGCCACATGCACCACTTTTCAACTTCGGTTTAGATGGAAACGTGAATGAATTTTTTTGTGCTGCGGTTTGGTGAGTGTCAAAAGAGGCAAAAGTATTTATCGCGTATTGAAAGTACTCTCCTTTATTTTATACCCGTATACGCACTTTGGTTCCTTCGAAACGTTCATGGAGGATGGTCCAGGAGAAGAAGAAAACAAAGGCGGTGTTGGAAGAAAAGAGGGCGGACACGTCGGACGCGGCGATTATGCGCAACGCAAATGAGTACATGTAGTTAGTGGAGGTCCAGATGATGGCGAAGCAGCCACTGCGGAAGATGACCACGAAAAAACTTATCTGTTCTCCTCCGAAAATTTTCCAGGCATTTCTGAAAGATTCAAAAATTAAATGTAAAGTCAAGGGTTGCAACCATAATTAAGCAATAGTGTTAACTAACGGTCTAAATTTTAGTGAATAAAAACGAACTGAAAGTATAGAAGATATTAATATTTGAAGATAAGTGATAAACAATGCTCTTAATTGGAAAACAAATTTCAGCGTGAGTCGTAAATTCGCAATGCTTATGATAAATGTAATTAGCAATAATAGTAATAATCAATAATAATAAATAGAAATATATTTATCAAGCCAGCGTCTTAATTAATAACTAAGAATAAATTTAAAGCAGCGGATCGCAATCAAGAGAAACGAATGGCGTGGGTCATTCATATACAATCATGGCTCCGTTGTACCGTATAGCGGGTCGGTGGTCCCGATTCTGACATTTGCAGTTGATCCAGACAAAAAAGAAGTAGAGCGGATAGCAAAAGATCATCCAACTGGTGCTGAACCAGTTGAGGAAGAAGGGTGCGTCGAAATTGGTTTGTCGTAGGGTCTCCTGTGTGAACTGCGTGGCAGCGACCCACACCACCGCGACGGCAACAACAATGATGAGGCCGTAGAAGAGTTTGCGGTTGCAGCATCCCTCCGGGGCCTCGGGTTTCCGGTGGGGTAGGCGTTGCTTGAGGAGTTCATCTGCGGCAGGCGACGTGTCAGCAGGAAGATCTACAAAACACGGAATAGGAAAATCAGAGTCGACAATACAATGCGGTGTTATAATCAAAATTATAAGATCTCCTTTTTCATTTTTCAATAAGAAAATTGAAGGAATGGTAAAGAACAAACTAAATGATAAAACACTTATTTGACGCTGTGTCTCAATAAATAAATTTCGTTAATAAATTTCGTCCGTTTCAATATTTGCTGAAGCAAGCACAAGCCCCAGATGTGCTTCATGATACCAAGGTACCGAACAAAGAAAAGAGACCACATATTCTTAAAGACATCTCCGTAGAAATCGGTGAGCGCAATGAGAATATGGAACATCTTCCCTTGTTAACGTAAACCATTCTTAAGTCCATAGTGAGGTCTAGGTCTGAGGTAAATTGACCCGATAGGCCATACAGATGAAGATAAAACGTCTGCATCATAATTCCAAGAAAGCGGTCGATCACAATTCGGTTCTTACATAAATGTACGATAATCGCGTTTTAAACTATTTAGTGTACCTACTAGTATCGTAAGTGTATCTACAATACATACTCGGAAGAAGAGCGAAGTAGCTGTAATTGTAATCCATTTTTGATCTCGGCGAGTGGCGACGATCAGTCAGGTAAAAATATTACAAAAAATAGTTTGCAATGATGGAGCAGCAGTCAGGCTGCTGCATATGATTCAGTGCGTGTGCGCATGTAGTAATCGATGTAAATAGCGACAATTCTGAAATTTCAAACGACTGCGTCCACAACACAATGAGCAAAAAAACAACAGTGAACAAGTTGGATACGTCCTGCAGTTTGGGTGGAAAAATACTCGATCCAAATGTCCTGCACACGGTGATATGCAAATGCAAAGTGCTAGAAAAACAGGGACGACTAAGGGGAGAAGAGAAGTGCGGGTCGGGGGGCAGATATACTGTTTACCTTGCTGTGAGTGTGTGCAGTTTTACACCAGACAACCAACACACACACACGTACACGAACAGATCGAACACACGGAACCCTATTTTGCGGGAGGGCTTCCGCTGTGGAAGGGTCTCGGCTTCCAGGGAGGGGAGGATGATGAAGAGAACGAAGGAGGGGACGGCGACACGTCGTTCCACGGAAAGGCCCACGATCTCCCTCGATCTATAGCATTTGCATATTTATTCAGCCAGAGTTCCCCGAGAGAAGGAGAGGGCGCGTGCGCGCACCAGATGCACCATCACGGTTATTTCAATCAATAATCATTTTTCATCTCCCTTCCCCGCTCCCTGCGCCAAGTATGTACAGGCAGAGGCTCCTTTAGGGTCCTTACAAATTGGAACCAGGACCCCTCATGGTAGGGCCAGGGGGTAGGCAAATGGGCAAAATATGTTTTTTCAATATTGAATCCAAAATTGGGCCTTTTGTTCCTGATCCTTTCGAAACTTACGGGGGTGTGTGGGTTTGATTTTCAGGCCCCGGAATTTCAAACTGATTTCAAAAACATCAAATTTCCGTTTTTAAATATTTGAAATCTCGCATTCATATTCATCTCATATATTGCTTATACTGGACCCCAACAGATCTTAATTTTGAAGAAAAAACTGAAATTTTGTAAAATATTTTGAAACCTCGGAGGCTTTGGAAATCAAACGCCCACACCCCCTCAAGTTTCAAAATGACTAGGGAGCTTAAGCCGAATTTAGGGTATAATATTGAAAATAATGAACTTTGCCCCTCTGCCCACCCCCTGATCCTATCACGAGGATTATGGTTTCGACTTGTAAGGACTCTCAGCCAGGGCGTAGCCTACAAATTCCCCTTTCTCCCTTTTAGTCCCCTTTTCTATTTTCTATTTTGTCTCTTTTCTATTTTCGGATGTTGACCAACGTCCTTTAACTCGATAAAATGCGAATCAATTTTTTTAGAATCATTATTGTATTATCATCATGAAAAAGTTAAAACCCTAAATATTGGGCATTTCCCGCCGAGCGAGTGCGGAGTAAAAACCAAAACGCCCACTTTTATTTTTACTCTCGTGGCCACATCCATAGACGCGTCTTGACCTTCCGGTACGGGGGGGGGGATTTATTAATTTATTAAATATAATTTTCCACAGGAAAACATATAAGGGGACACATGCACGTAATTTAGTAACGTCGAGTACTAACAGACATGAACGCCCCCGCCAGCTCTTCTGGGGTAACTTCCACCTCCAAGTGGACATTCAACAACGGTAAGCCAACTAAGCGTTCCTGTCCGATTAAAGAGCGGAGGTACGTCTTCAACCTCTTGAGGGTCGAAAATGACCGCTCGCACTCAGCAACACTGACGGGCAAAATTGTAATTAAATTAACAAGGACCGAATGGTAGGATAGTAATTGATGTCACTATCGCTATCGCTCCCATGATCGTCTTTGGTCGTTCCGTCTCCCAGTTCTTGATCCAGTGCGTCTTCCATCGTTCCAGCTCCGTGGTTGGTTGAGAAAAAATCCAAAGGGGGGAGCATTGGTATGATTTTACTATTTTTACCCTAAAAACGTCAGGGGATACCATTTGGTCACTTTTTCAATTTCGGACGGGGGGGGCAATTCCCCACATGCCACCCCCAGTACGCGCCACTGTGACACCATTTATTCCATCAATATCCAATATCGGGGTGTTTACACTATAAGATTGAGAAAAAAATTGGCTTTCCAAAATTATCAAATTTGTTATCATGACACACAGGGACCTTGATCACCACTTGTAAAAGCAACAGAGGACAAAACGGGAGAAGGGGAAGAGAAGGGACTTATATTCTAAGCCCAAAACGAGCCCCTGTAGTGTATAGAAAGTGCTACGCCACGTGTTGTTTGTGAGTTTTCGGAATCCAGAGTTTCAGACCAATCACATATCATATAGTGCTCTGTAGTATGACTTAAGTGACGGTCAGCTAAGGATTCTTATACCTGCATGATTAATACGGATAAAGGTATGGACTACCAATGTTTATTGATGTTTGTGAGAAAACAAAAAGACATCACTTTTGTTGTAGACCAGTATGTAAAAAACCAAAAGATTGCGATGTCGTTCGGCTTCATCCAATGGAGGAGCAGACATTACGAAAACCATATACAGAGTGACTGAGGCAGAAACACCAAGCAGTTTGGGTTCTCACACGTGAAAAAAATATAATAATAATAACAATAATAACTTGTGTGAAAAGCGAAATTTTTTGACAACTAAGAAGGTTGACAAAACTAAATATTGAGATAAATTTCCTGTAGTATATGTGTAAAGTATTAGTACTGGGTATTTAACACGTTTAAGCTTCAATATATTTTCTTAGTTTAGTGATCATGGGTCGCTCATTTTATGCATTTCATTTTTAAGTCCACAACCAGAATAGACGCCGAGATATGACATTTTGTGATGATTATTATTGCACCGATCAGTTAGTTCCTCCTCCTGTGGATCTCGAGTATTACAAGGCGCCACCTATCGGGTGGCGGAAGATTAAACGATCGGACACACGACATTAGCACACGCAATAGTAAACCACGCATTGTCTTCATGGTAGCACATATTTTACAACGCAACGTCCGTCGTGATTGTTGATGTAATACGACCTGCCCGGTCACCTTTCTTCCCGATAAATACAGTGTATTCATTTGTGTGTCGCATTATCAGTGAGCCAACTAGTACACTGTACTGCGCAATATGACCTAACAACAAGGTTTAGCCACCTTGCCTTGTTGAGGCCACTTTCAATTCCTTCACACAGGGTGAAGCCCGTCTGCTACGTTCAAATCATACAAGTTTACACTTGAAGGCTAACTCCACCCACGTGAAGCACACAACCATGCAAGAACACCATAGCCAGAACTTATTCGGGCAGTAATGAAGATTTTCCCTCCCGATCGGCGTGAGTCTTTTTACAAATAGCTGTCCATTTATCGTGATTTATCATTGGGGTCTCCGCGTGGAAATCACATTACCGGTTTCAGAAAAGAATAAGGAAGAAAAAAACTTCCCAGCGAGGTTGTCTTATGAGCAGGTGCTTGATTGATTGAACGCTCCCTATTTTCCTTTATTTTCATTGTAAACCATTTCGATTTTTAAAAATACATTCAAAACATGTATTTTCTCATGCTATATTCAATTTGGAGTCAATCGGCATTAGCTTAATATTTTTCAGGTGTCAGGGGGCGGAGTTGTGTGTATTTCTCAAAAAGGACAAGAAATTCGAGCGTAGCTTTCCAAAACTGGCCTACAGCTTCGCCCCCTCCCTGACACCTGAAAAATATTCGGCTGATGCGGATTGACTCCAAAATTAAATTTACATTAACACATGTTTTAAATGCATGTTCAAAATCGAAATGTTTTACAGTAAAAATCAAAGATAATATTGAGCTTTCAATCAATCTAGCACCCGCTTACAGCACGAACTCGCTGGGGAAGACTTCCCCAGCGAAGACTTGAATGTGTTTTTAAAAATCGAAATAGTTTACAATGAAAATAAAGGAAAATAGTGAGCGTTCAACCAATCAAGCACCTGCTCATAACACAACCTCGCTGAGAAGTCTTTTTCTTTCTTATTATTTTCTGAAACCGTAATGTGAATTCCACGCGGAGACCCCAATGATAAACCATGATTAATAGAAAGCTATTTGCCAAACAAAACTCAAGTCGATCAGGAGGGAAAATCTCCGTTACTGCCCGAGTTAGGGTCAATGTAAAAGAAATGTAAAAGAATTTCAAAGAATCGTATAAGGAAAACTGCTTAACAAAAGGTTTTGCTAAAACTTGGAAAATATTGAGTACGCAGAGGGCGCTTCATTGCTTTAGGGTACCCTTGTGGGTCCTATTCCTGGCTACTTAGCAATTCTAGAACAGCCAAAATAAACTTATCTGGCTATGTCCTAAGTCTGGGATCGATTGGAA
>LRSR01001981.1:0-30952 GCA_001579985.1 Hypsibius dujardini | reverse complement strand
GTTCTATCATCAATTCGACACGTTTTGGCCAGGATAAGCGAGTTTTTCGAATAAAATCGAGAGGAATTTCAGACCACACTGCTGTCACGACACGCTTGAGGCCATGCAAAGTACTAGCTTCTCTGTCAAACAAATCCCACTTGAATTTTCCGTTGACCGCGTAGTCCATCGGAGCCAGATCGGGTGAATAGCCTATCCACTGCTCTGCCGGAATAAATTTTATCCCGGATTCCAGAAGGTCTTTTTGGGTCTTTTTGGAGGCGTGAGCTCGAGCGGAGTCTTGGTGGAGGACGACTTTATGTTCCTCCCCCGGATAAAGGTGTGGGATGTCAACCTCAATCAGCGGTTTCAGGCAATGCTTTATGTAATAATCCGAATTAATTTTTGCCCCAGATTCGATGAAACGAAGAGTAGTCACGCCGCGCTAGCATATCCCACCGAAGAAAATCACTCCAACGGGGTGAGATTTCTTACAGAACTTGGTCCAACTTTCCGGGGTCCGCGCTCCTTTGATCTCGTAGTAAACTCTTCGCACTCCGTTGGTAGTATCTAGATAAACCCATGCCTCGTCTACTGTCAAAATATAGCGAAGCTTGGTTGATCCTAGGAATCCCAAAAAGTGAGGGCCGCGTTGGAGACGTTGGAGAATCTCCTTATTCGACAGGGCGTGGATGTGGTACTTTTTTCTCAACTTCCTCTCGACATCCTGCTTGATAATTCGCTGAATCGTGGACTTCGAGACTTGGTTATCCTTCGTTAGCTGGGTAATGGAAGGTGGAGAAGCAACCTTGATGTTTCGTTTCACTTTCAAGATGAAAGCCAGATTCCTCAATTTCGGGGTCCCTCGATTCCACTTCTTCACAGGGGCTAGAGGAATTCCACTTCGTTTCTTCTCGAATTTATCGCAGACCTTAAGGACCGTAGTTTTGGAAACAGGTTGATTTTGGGCGATCAGAGTGCTCACAATTTTTCTGGAGGAATAATTGAGATGGTATAAGGTCAAAATCGAGGCCTCGAGCCCAGAACTAATTAGGAGCACCATTTTTAAAGCAAGTGAAAACTCCAACTGACAAAGTAAACAGCAACAACTTGGTTGCGCAATTTTTTGCGTGAGATGTGCAAAACACGCACGTGCGCGTATACACGAAGAGGAACAAGCAAGTGGTCGCGTGTAAGTGATTCATCCTCTGTAGGAAAGAACATTCCTCTACTTTTGAGAGTTTAAAAAAAAATAGAAAATAGTTTTTTTTTCGGAAGCCCAATTGGCGCAGAGGGAAATTTTTTCCAGCACACTTGCACAGTGCATTGCGCAGTGCACAACGCTCTGCAACTGGAAACTGTTCAAAATAAATCTGTTAAGCTGTTCCCCCGATTTCAAGGGACACTTTATTGTCCTACCAGTTAATTTGATCCACCCCGGATCTTATCTGTTTATCACTGTTTGCTATTGTTTTCCTACAATCAATCAATCAACTGGTTCAATGTGTGCGTCAAGAAATCCCGCCTAATCAATCAATCAATCGCTGCCAAGTTGGGCTTAAATTTCAACCAATCACGAACAGTGAATCCGATTTGAACAGTCAACCGATGACTGGAGGGGGTGGGGCTTAGCTGTCCATTGAGATCGGGGGAATACGGTATACCACAACGGTCAAGATTCTGCCGCCATCGGATCTTCGCGGACAGCGGAGCGGGAAATTTCCTTCTCACAGATGTCAGTAGATTAACTTGATCCTTTATACGGTACACTCCCGATCTGAAGGGTCGATTATGCCCCACCCCCGCTGATTCACATCAAGCTTCAGCGGATCGTTCAATTTCGTTCACTTGTCCGTGATTGGCCTGTTGGTTTTTGCCTGACAGGCTATGCTACCTTGCTTGATTGAAATGATGATTTCGGTTTCAAAATTTTAAAGTCAGTAAAGTTTAAGTGAATCTGAATGAACAACCAAGCGAGTGACGGAACCTGTTTTCGGGCGGGACTTAAATCGACCCTTGAGATCGGGAGCGTACAGTACTTCGTGTCATCTTTTGAATTTGTCGGTTAGTACAAGTCGGTTAGTACAAGTACCCATCAAAAACGTTTTGATCTTCGGATCAGTGCGAGCAAAATTATCGATATCTTAAGGCTGAAATCTTCGAACGCTGTTTTCTCGAAGAGTCGTTTTTGGTCTAGTGTTTGGTTACCATCCCGTAACTTTGTTACTTCCGGTCCGAATCGTGTAACCAAGCACTCGAAATGTCGGCCATTCACCCATTTGTCAGAAAATAGTGCAAACTCACTTTTCCCAAAAAAAAGTGCAACTGGTCGGTTTCCATTTCACGCCAATTCCAATTCCAATTCACGCCAATTCCAATTCCAATTCACGCCATATATAATGGCAAAGATTTATGCGTTAGAATAAATCCGGAGATGGAGCTACGCCCATCGCCCTCAAGGACTCCGGACGCTTTCAACACAACTTGACCACATCTGCTGGAACCGAACCTCGTTCTAGAAACGGACCATCGAACTCGTCTCTCTTCTGGCATTCTGTGCAGTAGATAATCCTTTGAAATAATCGTTCACTCCCTTAGTTTAGTGTTTTGTAGCAATCGCGACGTGCGAATTACGTTTAAGTTATTCGCCCTTCAAATTTCTTTTCTCAGACTGGTTTTGGCCGTTTCACGGCGCCTTTTTTGGCCGTTTCACGGCGCCTTTGTGTTCTGGTATTCATACGCCAATAAGGACAAAAATCTTACCCCCACGCGTGAACCCATGCCTTCATTAATCATAGACAGTTTTAAACTTCGGAAAAAGCAAGATAAAGGCGTATGCGGGAGTGCCAGCTACAGATCCAACAACGTAGAAATAATTAAATAAATAAATTAAAAACCGGAAAAAGTAAAAGAGCCAGAAAAACTCCCAAAAATAAGAGTATAAAATTTAGGCACTTTCAGAGCTCATTCCAGAGTATACGGCTTCAAGGCACCCCAGCTAGGACCGACCCGCATAATGACCCGGAGGGGAACCCTCATTCCAGAGTATACGGCTCCAAGGCACCCCAGCTAGGACCGACCCGCATGTTAACCCGGAGGGGAACCCTCATTCTAGAGTATACGGCTCCAAGGCACCTCAGCTAGGACCGACCCGCATGTTAACCCGGAGGGGAACCCTCATTCCAGAGTATACGGCTTCAAGGCACCCCAGCTAGGACCGACCCGCATGTTAACCCGGAGGGGAACCCTCAAAGGGATTGCCGTCCGCATTTGGCGCTCCATAATCGCAGCGACCCGCTGCACGTCCGCCGAATGGACCTCATAAATGAACTCATCATGCAGTTGCAGTACGAGGTAGGCACCTCGCGGCGCGGAAGCAGAGTCCTTTCCGCGGCTCCGCAACAAATGAGGTACAGAATGCGGAAATGCAGCTCGCAATTCAGCATCGATTTTAACCAAGGCTGCCTTGGCCAAATTCGACGCCGACCCCTGAACGGTGGTGTTAACGGCCTGGCGCTCGGCCTGGCTTCTTAGCTCCATTTTCGTGCTAGATATACCGGGGAGGTAGCGCCGACAGCCAGAGATCGTTTCGACGTATCCAATCTCTCGGCACTCATCGACGAGACGTTTGATGAACCGACCGACTGCAGGGTAAGCGGATTTGAACGAGCTCATGAAACGTTCGGCTTCATCGTCCTTGACTTCGAGCTGTTCGGCCAGAAGTTTTGTACCCATGCCGTAGATAATCCCGTAACAAACCTGAGACAAGAAAATGATCACTCTACATATAACTTATCCGTCTGTCTGCCTGCCTGTCTGTTTGTGAGTCTGTCTGTGTGTCTGTGTGTCTGTGTATCTGTGTATCTGTCTGTGTATCTGTCTGCCTGTCTGCCTGCCTGCCTGCCTGCCTGCCTGCCTGCCTGCCTGCCTGCCTGCCTGTCTGCCTGCCTGCCTGTCTGTCTGTGTGTTTGTGTGTCTGTCTGTGTGTCTGTGTGTCTGTGTGTGTGTCTGTGTGTGTGTCTGTGTGTCTGTGTGTCTGTTGTCGGTCTGTCTGTCTACAGGAAACATGACTTTTCTAATTCCATTCTCGTAAACAAATTACATTCTTGGCTTGCTGACGCATCTCCGGTGTTACGGTCTGAATTTCAATCTTCTTCCACTGCGCAGCGATCATATTGAAGACATCACCGTCGCCCGACAAAGCTGCCATGAGTTTTTCATCTTCCGCCAAGTGGGCCATCATTCGCAGCTCCAGCTGCGAGTAGTCTGCCGAAATCAACACAGCTCCTACCAAAACAAACCAACTTTTCATACTAATTCATGCGAAAGACAATTAATCAGTGCATTAACTGTATGCTTAACTGTATTCACATTAACCAGCGCATTAACTGTATGCTTACCGTGGAACGGAACGAATGCAGACCGTAAACTAATCTGAAACTTCTCCTGATTGAGTTTCTTCTTCACTCTCCTCTGCGATTCGTTCAGCCTCCGTCCTTGGCTCTGACTGAGCTCCATCCACGCGTCCACGGCGAAATCCTTCGGGATGTTCTGCAGACTCGGTTCGGCCATGGAGATGCGTCCGGTGACGGAACAGGTGAAGCACAGACCATACACCCGGTCCATGTCGAGCGCCTTACAGGCACTGGCGACCTTCTGAATGGGATAGACGAAATGCGTCAGAGCGGTCTTCAATCGCCGGTACTCGAGGATCAGGATGGGCAGTGGGTGGAATCGCTGGATCTTCATGAGGACTTCCTTGTTGGTGCTGTAAAAAGTTTTCGATTTGCCGCGTGTCATCCGCGTCTGAATGGCCTCCGGTGGGGGATTTATTCGTAGATCGACAAACAGGACCTGTTGAACGGAGCAGAAAACGTACGCACAATTGCTCACAAAGTTAAAATTCTGGCTGCCTGGATAAAACAAACCGTAAAGAAGTCCTATTCCAAAATGTTTGAAAATATTCCAGTTTTCAGACGCGTCCGGGAAATTATTCACGAACACAATGAGCGTACCTGACCAACAGCATCGGACGACGACAGCAGGAACCGCTTCCGAGCCAGCTCGAAAATCCTCCGCTCAATCAAATCCAGCTGGTTCTGCATGGCCTGCAGCAGATTGCCGCTCTCCACCGCGGCGAACCCGAACCCGTTCAACTCCAACGCCACCAGACTCCCCAGCAGCGGCATCTCCACGCTCTCAAACAACTCCCACATGCCGTTGCTCTTCAAGCTCCTCACCAGTTTCGCCAGCACGCACCGGGCAATGACGGCGTCGACGCCGGAGCGGATGCGCGCCGACACCGGGACGGAGACCGCGCAGCCGAGACTGCCGTGACCGCGAAAGGGTTTCATGTCATCCAGCAGGGGCAGCAAGTGTGGACAGCGCTCGGCCGTTACCATCGGCAGGGTCCGTTCATCAGCGCCCATGTCCAACATCCAGACGGCCACCTTGGGATCGGCGAATTTGCCGCTGGCGAACACCGCGATCCCGAGGGCGACGGAGAGGAGATACAGCCTGCCATGGACAAAGAAGAAAAGCTTTCAAACATGTTACCGTGTCGCTGGCGTGTCCCTTCAGCCAGCCTGCCTGTGTGTGTGCTTACTGTACGCTCCCGATATGCCTGACAGGCTATGCTACCTTGCTTGATTGAGGAGTGCATTAAAAATGCGTTTTTGAAGTTTGAAATAACATTTTTGGAGTCAATTTTCGAAGTGGAAGATGATGTGGCTGATTTGTAAGCTAGCTTGTCGTTGATTTGTTGATTTCGGTCTCAATACTTTTAAGTCAATTAAGTTCAAGTGAATCTGAATGAACAACCAAACGAGCGACGGAAAGTGTTTTCGGGCGAGACCTAAAATCGACCTTTGAGATCGGGAGCGTTCAGTATTTATGTGCGGTTCTTCTTATCCGGCCTCGCGGGCACTCTGACTGACCGAACTCCGGACCCGTCGCCCATTCCACTGTAGTTCGTTTACTTCGTTCAACTAACGTTTTTGCACTTACTGTTTAGCTTGGAATCGTGGCACGCGAAGGCAACGCTTCCCAATCATTCATCGCTTCAGTCTAATCAACTTTTGCTTTTATCATGTACTTGAGGTGCAGCACCGACGAGCTGCGGCAGGTCGACTTATTTTAGTTTCTTTCCATTTTTCAATTCTGTGTCTGTGTCTGTGTCTGTGTCTGTTGTCTGTGTCTCTGTTTGTGTGTGTCTATGTGTGTGTGTGTGTGTGTGTTTGTGGGGATAAAACGAGAAAGGCCGATTGGGTTTCTCTGACGTCGTGCAGGATTGTTACAATAATAAACGGATCGTCAGCAATGTATTTCGAACCAAAAAAAGCATTTTTTTTAAAGGTTAATAAAAAATCAAGACCTCGAAGGGGAGAGGTACTTACTGGCGCTTGAGATCATACATAATCACAGACTTGTTGCTGAGGTCCGTGAGGACTGCACGCAGCGCGGCAACTCGCAGTTCCATGCTGACCGGTTGGCCGGACGTTGTGGTGTCTAGGTCGGTGGTAGATTTCGGTCGGTCTGACAGGCAGATGTAGTGAGATACTTTTCCGGTCCAGCTGACGGCGACACCGACCAAGGAAAGCTTTTCTGCCGGCAATGGAATGCCGTAAAACCTCTGAAACAACAAGTTCAGTCTATACCCAGTTATCTATTGCGTGCAGAGAAGACCAGAGTTTTGGGTCAATTGCCGACCGAGAAGCACTTTCTGATAAAACAGACAAGAGAGTGACAGACAGATGAAGAGCCAGACGGACAAGACAAACCGACAGATTACCTGACACAAACCAAGAGACAAGCAGGCAGACAGACAGACAGACAAACAAATAGACAAACAGACAGACAGACAAACAGACAGACAGACAGACAGACAGACAGACAGACAGACAAACAGGCAGGCAGGCAGGTTAAATAATTCAAACCTTTTTCACTCCAGCCGGTCGAGGAGGACCAATCAACACTCCAGTTTCCGACGCCATCCTATCGCACGCCAAACTGAGACTGAACGTGCTTTGCTGCTTCCAGTCCTCCAGGAATTGCGTGAAGAGTGCACAAGAATTCGTCACCGTGATTATTTTGAAGTCGCCTTGATCGCTGTCCGCCTGAGGAGGAGCGGGAAGAGGCGTGACGGGAGATGGAGTCCGCTTCGCCGCCGGTGACTCCCCAAAATCGATCCTAGTATCCAAGTCAAAACACATCGTGCCCATCGCACGCTTCGACTGTGCGTTATCCTCAGTCGAACCGCCGGACACCATCTTCCTCTTCATGCCAATCAACACGGGTGTTTCGAACAATATCGGCGTCGCACCACCGCCACCCGATCCCGGCGATTTCAGCGGACACAGCGGAGTCCGCTCCAAATGCTTCCGATCTCCCTTTTCACCACTGTTGGCAGCAGGAGACAATTGGGTCCGGTAATTCGCCATAAAATCGGCGAAATCCGAATCCAGCTGCGATGGTAGAAGATCAGCCCAGTTGGCAGGTTTTACGTTGGGCGAGGGTGCGGCTACCGCCACCGAGGGATAACAAGACAGCACATACTCCCGATAAGTTGGACCTTGTCGCACGTGACTTGCCGCTGGAAGGTCGTCTTCGTCGTCGGGCTGGCTGCAGTCGATCTGTCCCGGCGATTCCTCAATTGGCGCTCCAGCAGCCGGACCTCGCTGAGATATCTTCGGAGTGCGGACAGGCGTCTTCAGCATCGTCACTTCAACGCCTGCCTCCGCCTTTCCACGGGGTTTGGTGGTGGTACTCGGGAAAATTGGGACTGGGATGGCTGGTAGAGGATTGCCAATCGCCGATGGTTCGTCAATTTCGCGTTGGGTTGATTGAATTTCCTCGTACTCCGCTACTTGCTGTGCCTTGATGGGCTCCCTAGTCGAAGCTGAAACGTCTTTTTCCTCGGCGGAGTCGTCACTTAATTCTGGTTGGGTGGGAGCCGCAACGGATTTTGGCTTCAAATCAACAAGGCCAAATCCCGCGGCTGCCATGTCTGCTTCCAAGAGCCGACGGGCTTCGGCGATAACAATGGCAGCAGCCTCGTGATCAGACATGGCTTCCAGACCGCTCAGTATGACCTGTTTCTTGGGTGCTGGGACGACATTGTTGTTGTTATTGTTGTTGTTGTTGTTCATACTAAACAACAGGAATTAAGCGTTAACTGAAATACACATTTTACCGCTTCTTATTCAAGTGTCTGTTGGTTAGTGTGACAACCCCACTGTCTATTTGCCAACATGTCTGTCTGCCTGCCTGACGACCTATATGTCTGTCTGTCTGTCTGTCTGTCTGCCTGCCTGCTTGCCTGCCTGTCTGCCTGCCTGACGACGTATCTGTCTGTCTGTCTGTTTATCTGCTACTTGTTTCTGTCCTGTCTACCGTTCCCGTCTAAAATGTCTCCTGACTGTGTCTGTTTTTAACTGATTAATGGTCCATTTGCTGAGATGTCTACCAGAACAGCCAGTCAGTCGACCAAACCCGAAGTTGCCATGGCGTAAAAACAAACCTGATGAACGGCGTCGCATCCACCAAGATCTCACTGATAGACGATACATCCGAAGTGGCAATAGACGCCAAATTAGGATAGCCGGACTGGAACAGCTTCCGGGCCAGCGGTGCAGTAAGGAACTGAATGCGTATGAGCTCAAGCAGTTCCCGTTGTACGCCAAACATCAGCCGGCTCTGGAATTGCTCCAGCAGAATGGCCATATAGTCCCAGCCCAACTCTTTACAGAAAATCGTAATTATGCCTACAAATCATCATTTCGTAAGACTAATGCACAGGAATGGAGCAAGGAGAAAGTGTAGTCTCCAAGAATACGTACCGGAATATGTCGAAGCACCATGTTGTAATGACTGGAGCAAACCCTTATTCAGTTGATACTTGCGGGAGACCACCGCCAGCGACACCTCGTGGATCAGTTCATTCAGAACCATTGTGCTACAAGAAGAGAATTACTATTGGCGCTGCATTTGCAGATAAGGTGGTATGGGCTGTCAAAAATAGACAGTATTAAGTAAGCATACAGCAGACAGACAAGCATACAGCAGACAGACAGACAGACAGACAGACAGACAGACAAACAAACAGACAGTTAAGCTGGTCCAAGAGGCACGTTCTGACACAAAAGCGTTTACAATCATATACCAGTAGAACCGCTTCAAGCATGCTAAACGGTGATCATCCTTCCCAGCCTTGCCACTGATCACCCATGCAAGTCGCCGGTCATCCACGCCCACCAAATGTCCGACCCTTTTCCAGGCAACCGGAAACTTCTCCCACAAGACCAAGTAATGATACCAGTCAAGATTGCCAACAAGTTCAATGAGATGGAGCGGAGTGATCAGGTAGAGCAGATGCAATTCCGTCTCCAAATTGAATTGAGATCGGGCACGTTCCAGCTCCTGGAAGACGCTGAACCCTTCGTCGGGCGACAAGCCCGACCACACGACCGCATTTCCCAGTTGCGACGGACGCAGCACTTCCTTGTCGTCAGCCAGGAAGATCAACTCTTTCGCAGTCAGCTCGTTCGCGATAGCACACGCCAATGGGCGACACTTGCCGGCTTCCTACACGCAAAATGAAAAAAACTCAATCAAACACGACCGAGAAGAAATCATAGCAGGGGAGGCAATCACAGTAGGCAAGGTAGTATGGGAAATAAAAGCTGGCCGTCTCTGACATTACAATGCCTCACTTTGCCAGCCGAGAATAAAGTGCAATCGAGGTAGCGCGCTAAATCGGTCACGGTTTTCGCGGCTCCGTTAACAACGATTTCAAGGACCGCACGCAAGAGTTCCATGCGAATTGCTCCGTTGGCGAGAGGCTCCAGACAGCTCCGGACAGGGGACATGCATGCAGCAAAGAGACCTGCAACTTTGCTCCGCTCCATCGCCTTGCAGATCATAATGCTTTCACCTGCGAGACAAATGTTTTCGCTAGCACATTTTAAAACATTAAAAACTAAATAATAAATCCCATGCGAAGACAAATCAAGGACTGTGGACGTAAATCTTTACCTTCGCTGTCTACCCCTTTCCGCCCAGCACGACCGGCCATCTGGTAGTACGTCAAGACGTCCAAGACTTTGCCCATGAAGAGAGGTGAGCGAATGATGACTCTCCGCGCCGGTAAATTCACCCCCGAAGACAGTGTTGTCGTCGCAATGAGAACCTTGATGTGGCCCTTCCGGAAGGCGGTCTCGATGATTTCTCGCTCATCCATTGTGAGTCCGGCATGGTGGAAAGCCACTCCGGCCGGCACAACCTGGCCCAGCTGAACATCCAGCCCAGCCGGACATTCCCGAAGTAGTTCCACCACCGAAGAGGACTTCTCCGGAATTCGAAAGTCACTGCCTGGATTGGCAGCCAACACGGTGAACGCCTTTGCGATGCTGTCAGCCAAAGTTTCACACCACTTCTTCATCGGACAAAAGACGAGGACGCCATGACCGGCATGGACGGTTTCGTAGCATAAGGCAGCAACATGATCAGGATCTTCTTGTAGGCCGGCCAGGATGGGCAAAGTAGGCACATCGCGCAGCTTACGCCACTGCTTGTCGTAAACGGCAGTTCCGAGCTTAACGTTCTCGAAGAGTGGTACTGGTCGAAAATCTAACGGAATCGTTAAAAGCCGTCAATAAGACAAATAAGATTTCGAATATGTGTCTCTTATAAGCCCAGCAAGTGCTTATGTTAGCCTAGGTTCTTTGCTTATATATTTATCTGTCTGCCTGTCTGTCTGCCTGTCTGCCTGCTTGTCTGTCTGTCTGTCTGTCTGTTTGTCTGTCTGCTTGTCTGTGGCTGTCGGTCTGTCGGTCTGTCTGTCTGTCTGTCTATCTGTCTGTCTGCCTGCCTGTGCACTTCTATCGGGCTGAAGCACCAGCCTGATCTTTGCAAGTTCGAGACAAAATTGACCACAGGCACGCACCCGTGACGTAGAGATCAGCGTCCAGCCATTTAGCCACAAAATCCAGATTCGGCAACGTCGCACTCATGCCAATGATCTCAACAGCATTTTTCATCCTCTCCGTTTCATTCTCCTCAGCCGCCGATCGGATCTTGTTCAGATGCTGCACCTTTGTCAGCAACAACTCGATCAAGTAGCCACGCCCAGTATCCCCCACCATATGCAGTTCATCCACCACAATCACTCCCAGCTGACCCAACTTGTTCTCGCTGACCAGCTTATTGATCAAACTGTTGGCCTTCTCAATGGTGCACACGCAGATGTCTAACAACTTCAGTCCTCCTGGTGGATGCAGATGACCCATCATGCCTGTAAAAGGCACAAAAGGGACCCTCACATAAAATGGTAAAGTCGCCTGACTTGATTCGATCTATTGACAGTTTGTTCAATTAATAAACTGGCAGACAATCCAAACTACTGAAACTTGCCGCCAATTCGGATCCCTGTTCCGCGAAAGATTCGCTGCAGATTCATCATCTTCTCCCGCGCCAGCGCCACAAACGGCAAAATAAAAAGTCCCTTCTTTCCTGTTTCCAACGTTCGTTTCAAAAGCAAAATTTCCGCAACCAGGGTTTTTCCAGCACTAGTCGGAGCGGAGTAGACCTGTTGCGTTTTGTACACTGTATTTGGTGATGGCGACGGAAACATGGTATTCCTGGTTTAGAACTTGGTCTGTCTATCTATCTGTCTATCTATCTGTCTGTCTGTCTGACTGTCTGTCTAATTGATTGTCTGTCTGTCTGTCTGTCTGTCAGCCTGTCTGCCTGTCTGTTGGTTTGTCTGTCTGCCTGTCTGTTGGTTTGTCTCTTTGTCTGTCAGTCTGTCTGTCTGCCCAGATTGAATATTCATTCTTGCAGAAACTTGTCGATTGAAAACTGCAGCAGCAGTTCTTACCAGATTTCCGCCGTCCAGAACCCTTCCCCGGTTCAAACACTCCGCTTGCCAGGAGAACATTGAAGAAACACCACTCTTCTGATAGGCCTTCACGACTTTCTCCGGCAGTCCCCACTGGGACAAGTCGACAGGCTCCTCAGAGTCAGGGCCGGGTACTACGGCGGACGCTGGCCACTCCAGAGACGCCGCTAGTAACTTCATCGCAGTCTGTTCACCCACCAACTCCAATCGAGCCGCACCACTCATTTTCTGACGACTGGCTTCTACATTCACTCCGTTTATCGGTTCGAGGATCGGAGCAATGTGGTTAAGGTGAGTGCGAGTAGATGCCGTCGAGGACGCCCCGGCTGAAGATACTTTCAACGCCTGGACGGTAACGTTTCCCTCCGCTTTCTCCAAATTCGTCTCCATCACCAGTTTTCGACGGACTTCCAATCTCTTGTCCACCATTCCCAAGCTGGGCAACTCTTCGGGTTTCGCCACGCTACTGCGGAGCAGCGACCCCGGCGCAGGCGTCTTCAACGCCTTCCCATTTTTAACCGCATCCTCCTCATCCGCGGAATCCACAACAATCGACTGCTCCTCCGGAATCGAATCGAAGCCACCTGCCAAGGCTATATTGTTGAACCAAGTGCTATCCTCAAAAACAATATCGACGGAATCAGTGGTGGATGATGACTTCTTGGTGGGAGAAGAGGGACCGGATCGCTTAGACGGTGACAAAATCAGCGGTTCCTCCGCACCTGTGGCGACGGGCTTGTAGACGCTATTGCTGCCGCTGACATTGAGACCGGAGCGACTGCGTGGCAGCCCGTGGCCGATGGGAATGGAGCCGACTTTCCGGGGAGATAAACAGCGCGGCAGAATTTCACTGCTTTTGGACTTTTTCGGAGGAGGCATTCGAAAGAAGATGATGCCCAGTTCCCCCGCGAACAGGCGTTAGGGAAAACTGGCCTAAAAATCGGCCTATTCCAAGGGGAAACAGTATTTAAACTGAGAATATAATAATAATGAAAAAAAGCATGCGAATAAAAAAGAAAAACGCGTTTTGACGCGTTTGTTGACAAATCGGCGAAAAACGATTGACGGAGCGACGACGGAGCTACGGAACTGCTGAAACCACAACAGGGTGGAATTGTGAGGATTCGTTCGGTTGGATTGGATTTGGAAATGCCATTAGACTTCCATGAAAATCCATTGGACAATGGAAATTGGAAATCGATGGATTTTGAATTTCCATGAAAGCTTGGATGTTGAAAAGGCGGAACATAGATGTTCTAGGCTAGGTCTAAGCTAAATCAGGATCTGAAAATTCAGCCACAGAATGTTGAGCAAAAAGTCAATAAAAACTGGAAATTTAAAATGGGGAGTCCAAATGGAATCCAAATCCTTGAATTTCGAAAATCCATGGAATTTAAAGATCCATGAAATCCATATCCATGATTTGGACGCCCATCCCTAGTGGAATCACAGTACTGTGGTGGAATGGGTGAGCGCACATAAAACTTAACAGTAACGTAGCCCCGTAGGCACAGCGCCTATCCTATTGAGCAATCTACCTCCCATGGATGAAGTATACCGTACAATGGACCAATCAACGATAAGTGTCCAATCCAACCCAGCTTTACATCCACTGTCACCCGAAACGCCTTCAGGGCAATTTACATTTGGACTTTCATCACAACTGAGCAAACCGACGCCCACGGGCCACAACTGACTCAACTTCCGGAGAAACATCAAAGCTGGGGCAGTAGAAGTAAAAACCAACCAGTGGCACGGTGCAATCAACCAATCAAGGACCCATAGCAGTGCAATCTCTATATCACCTCCGGAGGTCCAATACATCAATCAACCAACCAGTGCCACGGTGCAATCAACCAATCAAGGACCCACCGCAGTGCAATCACTATATTACCTCCGGAGGTCCAATACATCAATCAATCAACCAGTGCCACGCTGCAATCAACCAATCAAGGACCCAAAGCAGTGCAAACTCTATATCACCTCCGGAGGTCCAATACATCAATCAACCGTGAGGTCCTTGTGAAATTTGCTGTAAACAGGATCTTTGGCCAAATGTTCTCTCGTCATCCCTGACTAGTTAAATTTTACTGCCCCCGCCGGTGGTATCCGTTTTCGGTGCGGCATTCTCCGTTATGGGTTCAAATCCGTCCTGCTCCACCTTCTTCTTATATTGTTCGTAGATGAACTTCCGGTCAAAGTGCTTCACCTGAAGACAAAGTTAGATTGGATTAATTACACACGTGAGAAAAAATTTGCACTAACCGAGTTGAGCCATTACACTCGATCGAGTCAGGCTGTTGTACACAACCACGAGTTAAAATGCTTAATTCGGTCAGCGCGAGGTTTTTGCCACATGTGCATTACAAGCCTTTCCACCACAAAACGGCCCCATCAACACTGTCCGTGGCAGTGCTAACTTACCCACTGCCCTGGACATAAGTTTAAGTACTCGGTTCGGAGATGATCACAAACGGGAGCGTCCGTGCCGTTCTTTTCGATGCATTTCCAGTAAGCGTCCCGCGAGTCCCAGCAAGCTTTTCGCTCGGCTCGATTCGGTGCGATTTCCGCGGATTTTTTCGTGGAATCCACCATTGCAAATCCGATACTATTATATCAAGGAAAAAAAACAAACAGAAATGCTGTTTCATATAAAATAAATCAGAGCGAACTGTATAAACGAATTGTATTAATCAACTGATCAATTCGTTTAAAAGCAGCTGTTTTATTTCACTGCAACTCGCGTTTATTAACACTTGTTCAATTGGTTTATTACAACTCGCGTTTATTAACACTTGTTCAATTGGTTTATTACAACACCAATCTAGTTTATTTCAAAACACTCGTTTGATTTCAGTTCAATTCACATCACCATCAACTCGCTCGATTGATTGATTGATTTATGTGCATCTACACAGTTTTTGCAATATCTCATAAACTGAGGAAATCTCTCCCTGACCCCTCCGTGTCTGGGCCTGCCGTTCCGCCATCGTTCCGCCCAATGATCCACAACACCCAGAAAGATGGTAAGATTTGTTGTCCATTGCGAAAGAGTCTGTTGGCGAAGAACAAAAGGTGCCTCACTTTTTTCTCTTGCACACAGGCGGATTATAATTTTTCTAAAACGGAGCGACTGCAGCTCACCAGCCATGACGTGCTCGGTGCATCGTCTCGCTACAACGCCAACCTGGAAGAGGTCTCGCTGGAGCAGGAGCCCGCGCACATTCAGTCCGTCTTCCCCGCCTCCACTGAACCGTTGGAGGAGAAACCCGAGACGAGGACGGATAAAGTGCTGCTCCTTCTTTTTGGCATCACCACTCACGATCTGCATGGATTGGGGAAGATTTTAATCGCTTGTGGGTCTGTGTCCGGGATTATTTTGATTGGATTGATTATACACATTATTTGGGGGCCTCCTCAGGTATGGACAGCCGAATACGGTCTTTGTCTGCTGATTGATTGCTTGATTTGATTGGTAGCAGTCTTGGTGTTCGATTGATTGCTTGATTTGATTGGTGCAGTCTTTGTCGGTCGATCGATTGGTCGATTGGTTGAAAAAGCGATGTTTTAAATTTAATTAAAAATATTTTTATTTTCTTTAAAGGCACAAAAATAGAAATCGGTCTTTTAAGGAATATTTCTTATTTGAAATCAATAAATTAATTTTAATTATTAGGATATATGATTTGAAAAGTTATGTTATATTCTGAATTTATAGTTGTTCTTTTATTAATCAATAAAATGAAATAAGTTCTTATTTAAATTTACGGTATGAGGCAAAAAGTGTATTTCGGCTCACCCTCCACTTTGTCGATAAATCGGCTCACTCATGGATTTCTCATTCATGGCAGGTACTTGATTGTTTGATTTCCAGAAGTGCTATAGCATACTAGGATATTGTACAGCAAATCAAACAATTAAGCACCTGCCATCAAAGGGAAATGCATGAGTGAGCCGATTTATCGACGAAGTAGAGAGTGAGCCGAAATACAGATTTTGCCTCCTACACTACATAATTCAACGAACACAAGTTTGAATGAATAAGGGATTGAGTATGAGGAAAGGGTTCTGGAATGGACCACTTGACTTTCGCGTACCCTGAAATGGGCCACTCTAGAATCAGAACTTCTAGACAGGTTTTGGCTATGACTAAAATTCTAAAGGACAGAGAAAAATTGATAGCCCAGTGGAACGCGTATCAGATATGAAGAAAAGTTGTGAGAACGTGTTTAAAAACCGAAATAATTAGACGGTTGGAATAAGCTTATTATAGAGGTCGCTATTGTCGATTAATCTGCGATAGAGCGCTCCCTCCCACCCGACGGCCATTTCAGGGTACGGGAAAGTCAAGTGGCCCATTCCAGGACCCCTCCCTCGTAACTCGGAGCAGATTTTGGTCAGTTTTTGTTCATCTTTTCATGGTATTTTCTTTATAAAATACTCAGGTAGCACCCCACGGAGCGGTGGCAACGGATGTGCCGGCTTGTTCGGAGATTGGGTTGAACATTTTGAAAAAGGGCGGTACCGCTGTGGATGCTGCCATCGCTGCGCTTTTCTGTTTGGGAGTTGTGAACCCACAGAGCGCCGGCATCGGGGGGTGAGTGTAACAATGGGGCTAATTGGTATGATTGATTAGCCTCTAATCAGTTGGATGGACGACGGATAAACTGTGATGACGGAATTGTGTTTTGTTGCTTGAGCCGTTCTGTTGCTTGTTCCTTCTGTTGTTCTGTTAGTTCGTTCTGTTGCTTATTCGTTCTGTTGGTTCGTTGTTGCTTGTTCCTTCTATTGTTTCGTTGGTTCGTTCTGTTGCTTGTTCCTTCTGTTGTTCTGTTAGTTCGTTTTGTTGCTTGTTCGTTCTGTTGTTCTGTTGGTTCGTTCTGCCGTTCTCTTGCTTGTTCGTTCTGTTGTTATTTTGGTTCGTTTTGTTGCTTGGTTCGTTCTGTTGTTCAACTTCTAAGCCTAAGCGATTTTATTTCAGGGGCGGTTTCGCACTCGTATACGACCACAAGGGCAACAAGACGTATTATGTGGATTTTCGAGAGATTGCTCCGGCTGCTTTTACGAGTGGAATGATGGAGACGTTGAAAGCAAATCCCGTACTCTCCATCGGTGTTCCAGGTATGGACAAACTTGCGCTTGTTTCCTCGTCGTCTTTCTACACTTTTTGTTGTTCATGCGTTTAAGCGCTTCTTTAATGGCTAAACAAATTAGTTTTCCTTTTTGTCAGGGGAGTTAAAGGGTCTTCATGACGTTCACAAGGTGCATGGCAAAATTGGCTGGCCAGATCTTGTTCTTCCAGCCGTTAAGGTCGCTCGTGACGGATTTCTCGTGACAAGTGCCCTTGGTAAGATGATGCGTTAACAACGGCACTTGTGTTCAGTTCATCCTTGATGTTTTGCATTGCCCGTTTACGTAGAGAAAGACTTGTGGAGATTCGAGAAGATCAGGAATCTTACGTCCAGCCAGCGGCTGAAAGATTTCCTCTTTCCGGCCGGTGTGGCACTGAAAGCCGGGCAACTGATTACGCGATACGATCTTGCCGCGACTTTAGAGAAAATTGCGTACGGCGGCGCCCAGGAATTTTATACTGGTCACCTTTCCAAGGAAATCATCGAAGAGGTTAGACGACAGTGCAACACAATCGGGTTCAATTCAGTGTTCCTCGATGTTTGCCTCACGTTCTGTGTTCGTCTGTTTTTCTTGTTTGTTTGTCTGTCTGTCTGTCTGTCTGTTTGTCTGTCTGTCCATCTGACTGCCTGCCTGTCTGCCTGCCTACCTGTTTATCTGTCTATCCATTTGACATCGTCGTCTGTCTGTCTGTCTGTCTGTCTGTCTGTCTGTCTGTTTGTTTGTCTGTCTGTCTGCCTGCCTGCCTGCCTGTCTATCCATCTGAACGTCTGTCTGTTTGTCTGATGTATTTTTTCCTGGTTTCTGTTTTTATTTATTGTCTGACTACTGGAACTTGATCGTTTGCGCTATCGGTTTTTAGGTAAAGAAACAGGGTGGAATACTATCAGCCGAAGACTTGGATAAATACAACGTGTCTGTTCGGGAACCACTGTCCACAACTTTCAAGGGTGAGTGGCTATGCAACTTAATAAACTTGGAGAATTCTCTGCAGAGTTTTCTGCATTGCCTTTTTTAATCAGGTTTTCGTGTGGTCACTGCGCCGCCTCCCAGTACCGGTGCGAGCTTGCTCATGGCCCTCAACGTTCTGGAAGGCTACAACCTCACGAAGGGCGATATCAATACGGACTTGTTCTGGCATCGCTTCATCGAAGTAAGCCAGCTTTCTTGAACGCGCTAGTATGTGTGCACATTAAATCCCTTTCCAGGTGTCGAAATTTTCCTTTGCGGACGGCAATCGCCTGGGTGATCCGAAATTTGAACCTGCTGTCGATATCCTTTCGAAGAACTTTACAACGTTAGTTCTCAATTCAACAAACCGTACCGCTTACCGTACGTACGTACGTACGGTACGGACGGACGTCATACGTACGTACGTACCGTACATGTACTTCCCTTTCTTCTTCTTCGACAAACAGGAAAGAGTACGCGAACAGCATCCGGTCGAGGATTAAGGACGACACCGTACTTGAACATTACGGTCATGATGTTAATCAGCCAGATCCTTACGGAACTACTCACGTTTCCGTTGTGGACACCAACGAACTATACGTGTCGATAACATCGTAAGTAAACTTGAAGCTCTCCCATTTGGAGCGAGCCACTCTAGTGGTGCCTGTTAATATTAGGACCTTGAACAACTATTTCGGATCGGGTGTGATGACGGCGGGCGGTGTCATTTTGAATGACGAAATGAACGATTTTGCTGGCAGTGACTTTGCCCACGAGGAACAGGTTCGTGCCAGCCTCCCGAAAATCGGTCTACGTGTATGTTACCAGACCCGATTCTTCCAGGCCAACTCCCCAGTACCCGGTAAGAGACCTCTGTCACATATGGTGCCGACCATCGTTTACCACCCCATTCGGTCCTGCATTAACCGCATCGCAGTCGGCGCCTCCAATGGAACACACATTCCCGGTGGTAAGTTTGATTACAACTCCCGCTGTACTAATCTCATATATTGAACGAGCTGCGTACATCCGCAACCTAGATAAACAAGTAGGTCGGCGCGCTGATGGAGGGTCGGGCCGACAGACACACAGACGCACTGACAGAAAGACAGACAGACATGCAGACAGGCACGCAGATAGGCATGCAGACATGCAGACGGACAGACAGACAGACAGACAGACAGACAGACAGCATGACAGACAGCATGACAGACAGCATGACAGACAGCATGACAGACAGACAGCATGACAGACAGACAGACAGACAGACATATCTAGAGCTATTAGACCTAGAACGTGGGGTAGACGTTGGAAAGCCCGTGCATAAGACGGACTAAATGGCTAGTAATTCGTTGTTGTTGATGATACAGGCGTCCTCAATACTTTACTGAACATTCTCGTCTTCGGCATGAACGTCACCGACGCGATTGAGTACCCTCGAGTGTTTGCAGACAAGCCGGAAAACCCTGTGATTGTTGAAGGTATGCTCATTTTTTTCAAAGTCCTTCTTTGTGTGACGAAGTTTTGTAAGAGAGTTTCTTTCATGTCTGGTTAATGCAGCGAGTTTCAATGCGAAGATCGTTTCGGAATTATCGAAGAAGAGACACAACATCACGGTGGTCACTGACGGCCTCAGTGTCGTACAGGCTGTTATGCGAAACAACAAGACCATCACCGCCCATTCCGATTCGCGAAAAGGCGGAGCGGCAGCTATCTACTGAGGCGTTCGTTCTTCCGCACTGTCCGGCCTGGAAGCCTGGAAGCCTGGAAGCTCTAGTCATTTCCAATGTGTGTGCCGACACCTCCGATGTTGCCGTCGAATCTCTCCCGAAAATTGCAGCTGAAGGAATCCCAAATTTGTGAATCTGACTTGACCTTGTTGTCGTGTCTGTGACGCACACGCATTCCACAGCAACGAGTCCCGGTGTTGTCGGCGGCAATTACCGTAATTAATTTTTACACAATTCCACTTGCTGTTCTACTTCTTCTACACGCCCCCATGTGGTACTACACTTCGTTTTAAAAATTTAAATCATGTCGTATTTTATCTGTTGAATCCCGTTGAAAAAAATCTGTCCTAGCTAGCCTTGTTGTGATACTTCAAAAACTGACCTGTAAACCGTAATGGAATTCAGCGACCATGTAGCGGAAAAAAAACGAACGCAGCGACCTTCCACGTACCAATATGCGCCGGATATTAAATTCGACCGGAAATCCACGTATAAAGCGAATTATACAGCCAAGCCGGTAGGTCGTTGTTCGCAGTGTTCGATCTTGAAAGGAACGAATCTGTTGTCTGTCTGATTCGAGGCTGAACGACTTTGTTCCATGTCTGATTCGAGGCCGAACGACTTTGTTCTATGTCTGATTCGAGGCTGAACGACTTTATTCTATGTCTGATTCGAGGCCGAACTATTCTGTTGTGCAGACTGTATGTCTGATTCGAGACTGAACGACTTTGTTCCATGTCTGATTCGAGGCTGAACGACTTTGTTCCATGTCTGATTCGAGGCTGAACGAATCTGTCTGATAGCTCAATGTGGACCGGAGGTCGCAGCCGTTTAAGCCGTTCACCGTTCCCGTGACTGAACAATGAGTCAAATGACTGAAAAAGATGTGTTCGTATAGTGAGTTGTGTGTTCTTCTGGTCCTCTAGATTAATGTGGATCGGAAGTGTCAGCCGCATAAGTCGTTCACCGTTCCGAGCCAGCAGATGGAGAAGCAAAGTCTGTATCAGGACACCTTCACAGGCCCGAAGAATACGGAGCGTACCCAACAGTATGTGCCGAAAGGAGAATATCAACCTCCGAACGACCATTATGTGAAGATTTCCGAACACGCCGACGAATTACGAGCAAAACCGGTACGTGAAGTTACATTACAACTTCTGTAACCCTTTGTCGTGGTTTAGTTTTCAAAATTTATGTGTTCATTGCGGTTCAGATCGATGTAGATAGAAAATACCAGCCGCATAAGCCGTTCTCTGTTCCAACACAAGAAATGGAAAAGCAAAGCTTGTACCAGGACACGTACGTCCAGAAAAATATGAAGCGTACCGAACCGTACGTCCCGAAGGGAGAGTACCAGCCGCCGAATGATCAGCGGGATATGATCAGTGAACACACTGCAGAATTTCGACAGAAACAGGTAATAAGTAGACAGACAAGCAGACAGTCAGGCAAATTGACAGGCACAAACAGACAAACAGACCGACAGACAGACAGACAGACAGACAGACAGGCAGACAGACAGACAGACACAGACAAACAGGCAGGTAGACACAGACAGACAGACAAACAGACAGACAGAAAGCCGTTTTTTGTTTGAAATTTGCTTTTACCCTGTTTCCGATTCATATTTCAATCTGACAAGGCCAATTTGGATCGAAAGTATCAACCAAGTAAGGCGTTTTCTATACCGACGGAACGCATGGAGACGCAGACACTGTACCAAGATACATTCGTAAAGAAAGAAATGGACAGGGTGCGTCCATTTGCACCAAAGGGTGAATACCAGCCGCCACATGACCAACGAGAAATGAAGAGTGAGCACGCCGCTGAATTTCAGGAAAAGCTAGTACGTGTGTAACTGCAGCGAATCTTCTTCGGCTTTCGATCAAAGTTCCCGCTAGAGGTTAGATGTGGTGAAATTGCAGATTGACGTGGATAGGAAGTACCAGCCTCACAAGACCTTCAAGGTCCCAACCGTTCAAATGGCGACGGAGAGCTTGTACCAGGGTACCTACGTCCCCAAGCACATTGATCGCGTCCATCCCTTCAGCCCAAAAGGGGAATATCAGCCGCCAAATTACCAACGCGAAATGATTAGCGAGCAGCACGCGGAATTCAACGCAAAGCCGGTTAGTTTTGAAACGAAGTAAATAACCCATCATGGCCCATCCCGTACCTGCAGAGATTGAGATTACGGGCATATATTCATTTCTGTGTTTGTCTTCGACTGCGTCTGTCTGTGTCTGTGTCTGTGTCTGCGTCTGTCTGTGTCTGTGTCTGTGTCTGTGTCTGTGTCTGTGTCTGTGTCTGTGTCTGTGTTTGTGCCTGTGCCTGTGTCTGTGCCTGTCTGTGTCTTCTACTACGGTACAGTATTAGAAAATGTCGCTGAAAGATGTCAAGTAGATTAATCTGGAGCGTCACGGTCGACCGCATAAACCGTACTCAATTCCGGAGGTGAAAATGGAGGTTCACTCGACGTACCATGCTGGCTTTGCGGATGTAGGTTCACAAATGCCTGCAAATTGTATGTATGTATATAGTATCAAATTAATGTCTGCATGTATGTTTTGTGCAGCGAAAACCTAGCGAACGAGCTGAACTTCACCTACCGAAATCTAACTCCTGGTATAAGATGACTAATGAAGGACATCAGGGAACGGAACACAACCGGGAGTATCAGCCCATCAGTGTGGACGCCATGAAAGACGCTAAACTGCCACCGTTCCTTCCGAAGAACCGTCCGTTGGGCAATGAGGACGCAGTGTCTCGCCGCACTGAGCACCGCGTGAGTGTCTTGCACCGTTGTTAGTGATCATTTGCCACACAGACGTGGCAAAAACCTTGCGCCAACCGAATTAAGCACTTTAACTCGGGGTTGTGTACAACAACCTGCGTCGATCGAGTGTAATGGCTTAACTCGCTTAGCGCAAGATTTTGCCACGTGTGCACATGTACATTTGTTTTTGGAACTGTTTGACTGCTACTTAAATTATGCGGTGGGTGTGATGACAACCGATAATACAGTGTCAAATGAAGAAATCTTATTTTCAGGCGTCCTTTGTCCATCCGGGCACCAGGGAACGTGCTGAATCGGTGAAGCCCATGGATCATTCTTTTTCGTATACTATGGCAGAATATCCCTCTGATTGCTCGCTTGACGGAAAGCAGTAGTATCTGTACTCCTCCCACTGAGACTGGGACTTTCTACTTGCGCTTGTGTTATATTCAATCTACACACGTGGTCACAAGATAGCGCTGCCTGAGTCAAGCCATCTAGCTCGTTCAGTGTGCGCTAACCGAGGTAAATGACCTGACTCGGGTAGCGCTATCTTGTGACCACGTGTGTATTACTTGATCGGTAATTGTGCTTACAATAGAGAGGAAAGACCGCGGGCCAAGCGGCGCGGCGCGGACGCGGCAATTCCGCGCCGTGCCGCGTAAAAAATGGTCAAATTATGCCGCGCCGAACCGCGCCGCGTACGCTCTATAGTACGGACGGAGCCACAAAATGAATGAATAAATGCAATAATTTCAGTTGTAAGAAATATGCTCGTACTACATACTTATGGGTTGATTGATTGACGATGAACATATTATTCCTGTGTTCGCTTGTTCTACGAAACTGTCATGTTCTGCTCTGTTAGTTCCTGTGTTCGCTTGTTCTACGAAACTGTCATGTTCTGTTCTGTTAGTTCCTGTGTTCCTAGATTTTGTACTGTCGCCTGGCAATATCTTCACTGACCGCAGAACCCGTTTGGGGGCTGCGAAGTAGAGGTGTGCAAACCGCACCGCAGACCGCACCGCACCGCCGCAAACCGCGCGGCGGTCCGCGGCGGTGCGGTTTTGGACTGCTCGCGGTCTGCGGTGCGGTTGCGGTTAAGAAGTCTGCGGTTGCGGTTTTGCATTTTTTAACCGCCGCAAACCGCGAAATATCTAAAAACCAATTTAATTGTGCACGATAACTCTTTCCGTAGTTTGCGCCACATGGCGCGTCATTTGTTTACTTTGGTAAGTTAGGGTTCGTGCTTTTAGTCGGTTCGCAAGTCATTGGAGTCCATAAATGGAACAGAACCGTGCGTTAAACCAGCTGTTCCGATTTAACGACAATTTTGATCGAATCGAGCGGTTTCTGCGGTGCGGTTGCGGTTAAGAAAAATTTATCCGCGGTCAGCGGCGGTGCGGTTTTGTGAATTTCTCGCGGTGCGGTGCGGTCGCGGTTAAAAAATTGGGCTGCGGTGCGGTTTGCGGATTGATTTTTTTTAACCGTGCACAGCTCTACTGCGAAGCTCGACGATTTGTTGTTTCTAAAGTGGAATTTGTCCAGTGACTAGTTGTTTATCACTGGACGGAACGTTTTAGTAGTTTTGATAATTGTCGCTTTCAAATTGGAGTTTAATGCCGCGCCGCGCCGCTTTTTATAATGGATCATGCCGCGTCGTTTAACGTTTTGTGGTTTCCGCGTGAAACCGCGCAGCTTAAAAATTTAGCAGTTCATTCCGCGTTCGCGTGAGAAAACTCACGCGGTTTTCCTCTTTGGCTTACAATAGAGCAATGGAGAATCAGACTTAAACACGTGTAGGCTGTGATTGATTCGTTGATTACCGAACACGCCACTACTGTTTTCTCACAAGCTTCAGAGCAATGGAGAGGCCGAGCCCGCCCAGCTGATCGGCCCATTCCACTCTGCAAGCTTCCAGCTGCAACATACACCTGGCCATATTATAGCGCTATTCGAGTAAACTCATTCAGCTCGGCCAGTGTGTATGACCATGCACTGTCCGAGCTAAATATCTTAACTCGGGCTGCGTCATAATAAGACCATGTGTGTACAAAACAAAATCTGTTAATTGGTTTGCTTTGTAGAACCGCACTCCACGCTTGCAAAACACGGCGAAATGGTAATTTTTAGTTCAGCTCAGAAAGTAGTAACTGTGCACCACAGTCGGTTATGGTTGCGCCGTTGCGCTAGGGGAATTTTTTCCCCAGGAAATTCTCATCCTGGTGGGCATTCTCCCTCCGAAACACTTCCCGTCGGTTATAACATCATCAATCCCGCGCACTTCCAAACGCCGGATGGACTCACCAATCGCCGCGGCATTCCGGGGCATATTCGCACGCCGCCTTACGTGGGGAAGATGCACGTGCCCTTGCCGCAACCGCAAACGCCTTTGACGGATCCCTCCCGCATTGCGGGTGTTCGCAGAGCGTGCATTCTGGCACGGCACACTTTGAATTTTGTCGGACGGCACGTAAAGGTATTTTTTTGCTTGCTTGCGTGTGTGGAGCGGAGTTGTGGAAGGAGAAATGAGAAATGATTATTCGTGACAGACACTTTCGCTTGATTGCACGATTGGCCGATTTTGGGTTTGCTGTAAAACGAGCGGTTGATTGATCAGCTGGATTTGATTGATCAGATTTCGCGTTGCGGTTTAGTATTGATTGATTTGACGATTGACCGCTTTGTTTTTGCTGCATTTGCTGCTACTTTTTTAGGTCGGCAGATTGTCACGAGTACAGTATAAGGAGAAGTCTGTATTTCGGTTCATCCTCCACTTGGTTGGTTAATCGGTTCACTCATGCATTTCTCTTTCACGGCAGGTGCTTGATTGTTTGATTTGCTGTATTATATCCTAGTATACTATAGCATTCTGAAAATCAATCAATCAAGCAGCTGCCATCAAAGAGAAGTCCATGAGTGAGCCGATTTATGGACCAACTGGAGGGTGAACCGAAATACAGACTTTGCTTCACAAGTTTTAGTACGTGCCGTATGATTTAAGGCATTGATTGAGGATTCTGTCGATTGGTTGACTGATTGACTGATGTATGAATATGCAGAGGGATTGTCCGTTTTCCGTTGACTTTCGAACTGTCGCTGGTCATTTGCTTCACTATGTTGAATGTGAAGGATATGAACATCTTTTTTGCTGTTGCAGGAAGGAATAACAACGGCTGATCTGGATGATCTCGCTTTCGACTTTATTATCGGGCACAACGCCTATCCGTCGCCGCTGATGTACAAGGGCTACCCCAAGTCCATCTGCACGTGCGTCAATAATGTGGCATGCCACGGGATACCGGACACGAGGCCACTTCAGAATGGCGACATATTGAATATTGATGTGACGGTACGTAGGATGGGTTATTATAACTATAACTGATGTGGCCTTATTTTTTATTATGCCTTGGGACACTGACAATATGCCCAGTTGTCTGCAGACTTTGTGGAAAGAAAGAGAGCGAATTTCTTCTCGAATAGGTTTACACCGGGGGATATCATGGGGATTGCTCAGCAACATTTGGCGTGGGAACAATAGATGATGATGCCCGGCTTCTGATCGATACTACTGCACTGGCCGTCAGGCAAGCCATCCGAATTTGTAGGCACGGCGTCAAGTTTTCGGAAATCGGAAAAACTATTGAGTACGAGCAGATACTCTTTCGTCCTTTTTTGCCTTTGCAATTGGAGGATTGACGTCGGTCTATCCTGTCTGTCTGCCTGTCTTTCTGCCTGTCTTTCTGCCTGTCTGTCTGTCTGCCTGCCTGTCTGTCTGTCTGTCTGTCTGACTGTCTGTCTGTCTGTCTGCCTGTCTGTCGACTGGCTCTCTGTCTGTCTGTCTATGAGCCAGGCGCTGGGCCTGTATCTATGTCCCAGCCTCTTCATCCGCCTACGCTCGCGGGTTCTAAAGCTTTTGTAATTCCAGTGGGATTGCTGATGAATTCGGGTATTCGGTGGTACCAGACTTTTGCGGCCACGGAATCGGCTCCGACTTCCACATGCGCCCCAACATCATTCACGTCTCGCCAGACAAACTGCACGGCGTCGACAACAGCGTTATGGAAACGGGAATGATCTTTACGATCGGTAAATGAAGACGTTCACTACGACAGTAGCGTTATGCCGAAAGTGGTACGAGTAATAAGGAACATGTCTCATTGGTAGAGCCTATTCTGTCGGAGGGATCAGCCGCAATCAAGATTCTGCCGGATGGTTGGACTGCGGTCAGTGTGGATGATAGCCGATCGGCCCAACACGAAGAAACCATTCTCATCACGGAGGACGGAGCGGAAGTCCTGACGGTGGAGTGATCGTTACCTTGGATGCCGTTTTCTTTGTAGCTGTCAGGCGTCTCTGTGTCTTCTTCCCTTTGCTCCCCTTCAAACCGGAGTTTGCGACAACTCTTTGAGGTCATCATACACAGTGAGCATATTAGCCAAGCCGGGGAGATTATTGGTATCTGCATTGCCCTCCGTCACACCCAAGAACCCCATTTCAATGACCAAGTCCTGACTCTTGGTCGACACGGGCGGCACTGGCGCCACCGTCGCCACCGTTTTCCTCTTAAACGTGGACACTATCGTGGACCGAATGCGGCTGACTTTGTGGTGCGCCGTCTTCCGCAGACCGCTCTTCTGCGGAAACGCCCCGACCAGCGTCGCATTGTCCTGTACGTACCGCGGGAAGACGTCCACGCGCTGCGCACCGAAGCCGCGGCGCTTCATGTCCTTCAAGCGATGCCGAGTGAAGTCTTGCTCACGCTGCTGCGTATCGCCCTTCGTCACCTCGTCCGAATACATCATCTGGTCGTGGTTCAGATGGCATTCCACCTTGCTAACTATGCAGTCTGCGGAGAGTAGTTTAGACCATGTATTTAACGACTGATCACTGCTAAAACATCGGTCGGGGAAATGACCGTGTGGGTGACGGACGGTCAGACCTAAGATGTACAGGGACGGCCGGGCAGACGGACGATACTGGACTAGAACGATGAACGATCGATAGGACGGACGGACAGACGGATAACAGACTGGAACGGAACAGACTGACGAAAGGATGGGCAGACGGTCGGCCGGACAGATGGTCGAACGATCGGACGGACGGTCGGACGGTTGAACGATCGAACGGACGAACAACATTCTGAAGGAAGGTCTGACAGGTGATAGACCGGACGAAGAAGAGTCAAACCCTTGCGCCGGGAAACGACCAAATGTAGACGGACGGACGGACTTACTGGCTCTGGATTCGGCAAACGAGTAATTTGCTAAATTGGGATGTATCGTGTCAAATTCCAAAACGGTCGGATTCCTTACGCGATTCCGCAAGACATCCGCGGCCATTTCATCCGCAGTGGGGTTGATCCATGGGTACTTCACGCAGATTGGCTGGTCTGGACCTATCAGGAGAAGTGCAAACATTCTTGCACTTTGTCATGACTTGTGTGTCCGGAGTCCCTGACTAATCCTACCTCCCATGGTGGCTATTAAGTCGTCCAATTCCCGAATGGCCTGCTCGGTGTTGGGCCGGTTCATCAGATCGACCGTGAGCAGACGCGCCATGTACTCGTGAAGATTCCTCGAGTACGGCGAGTCGGATGGTACGACGTCATCGAGGAAGTGTTCCATGGTTAGACCGAGAACGGCCTGCTTGATGGATTCCGCGAATGATGGCGCGAGTGGCAACGGTGGCGGGTCGCTCACATCTGCCGAAGAACTACAATTACATATGTTGGTCAGGTAGGTTGAGCTTTGCAGATATCAGCTTAGTATTAATCGATGGAATAGGAGCTGTAGAATTGGAATATCCAAACTGTTCTCATTGTACAGACAAACGACGGACGGACGGATACAGACGGACAGACAAACAGACAAACAGACAAACAGATAGGCAGCCAGACACACATACGTACAGACACACAGATAGGCAGACAGGCAGGCAGGCAGGCAGGCAGGCAGGAATGTAGGCAGTTAGACAACAGGCAGACAGAACAGATAGACAGACTGACAGACATTCAGTCGACCACCAGACGATCACACTGCCAGACAGGCAGGCAGGTTGATAGGCAGACTCACTAAGCGGTATGCAGACATACCCTTTGGTTGGAATGGCGATCGGAAGAAACACAGTGCAAAAAGGAGGCATCCCGCGGCCCAAATGTCCGTCCGCTCATCGATCACACTCTCTGGTCGGATGTCAAACGTTTCCGGGGCCCGATAGAACATCGACGTCATATTCTCCGAGATGTTGATGATATTCCGCACCTCCTCCTCGGTCATCACCACCGCCGGAGTGCAGCAATCCAGATCGAGAATGACCGGCCAGTCATCCGGCACTCTAATCATAATCGTGCCCGGCCGGATGTCACGATGCGCGTCGCCGTTGAAGTGGGAGTGAATCTCAAACAGCCCGTCCAAAATCTCCCGCAACAGCCGGACCACCCTCCTCGGGTGGATGTACAACCGTTTCATCTCCCGTTGTGCCAGCTCCACCGACAACAGATGGCCCGACGTGAACGGCAACACCAGTCGCACCTCCGTTTTTGTCCAGTTATTCCACGTGGGTGCATTGCCAATGCCCGCTTTGTAAGCAAACAACACGTGCGGGTGGTCGTAGTTTCGCAGGTTGTTGAATTGATCCGCTGCTCTGATGAGATCATCCGGCTCCTCCAGCGGGATCCGCTTGATGATGTACGGTTTGCCGTCGTGCAGACACATCTCCACCACTGCCTTGCCGCGCGTCGTGATCGTGCGTACGAAATAAAACTTGTCGCCCTCGATGCGATAGAACTTCTTCCTGCGCAGTCGGTCCCATAGGTCGCTGACGGTGGATGAGGCGGTGAGGGCGCTGTAGCGGATACTGTCGTCGAGCTCGAAGTCATCCCCGGCGGTGTAGTCCTCCGCGGTGTCGTCCTCCTTGGCGCGGACCTCGTCGTCCTCCGCCCAGAGTTCGAGGTTGCGAAAGTCCGCGTCCGCGAGGACCGTCCCGCGACGGACGTCAAAGGCACCGAGGACTGACTGTTTGGCGGAGGCGGAGGACCCTCCGGGAATTGACATCCAAGTTGAGGGGCCAATTGGGAGGGTTTGATGTACAAACGAACTGGACTGTGTTTGAAAACGGTAACAGACTGACAAGACAATGTGTTCAATTTACGGACTTGGTTGATCGTGTTTTGTGCAACTAGGCTGCTCAGCAACCTCGCCAGAAGTGAGTGGTAACACAAAAGGACTAAGATCATTCCGATGAAAAGTTAATTGTGACTGGAAGACTATACGACATTACTTCAGGTCGCGGTTCAGTAAGATTTCACAGATAAAATTACAGGCAAACAATTGTCCATGATACGACAAGTTGCAGCGTACTTGAATTAACGGGTGCATTGGAGGCAGGCAGGCAGGCAGGCAGGCAGGCAGACAGACAGGCAGGCAGACAGACAGACAGACAGACAGACAGACAGACAGACAGTAGACAGTAAATTTCGTAAAGTTCAATCATTTTTCCGATTGTGTACTAGTAAATTCAACGCTGGAGTACGTGGCTCCGCTTCCGCCATCACAAAAGCATGACGCACATGCCGTGCAAGCTCAAATCCTTAAGACGTTTCATAGATAGTGACAACATACAAGGTTTTTCAAGAGATATCTTTTGGGACCGAGTCAACTCGTCTAGGTGCCGAACGCCTGGCTGCACTGCTTGCATTTGCACCGGCAACTGCAAGGGAATTCACGTCCACCCTTTTGATGGTAATTTCAAAGTGATGCTGTATCTTATTAATCATTTCCATTTGGCCGTCGATGATTAAGCTGAGGATTTTGGGTGGAGTGGATGCTTTCCGAGACGGGTGGAGCTGACGAGCTCTGAGAAGAACAAGAAATGCAAAAACAATAATATTAAATTACAATTATTCGGGTTTACAGATAATTCTGTCTGTATCATTAGTAAGTCAGTAGTCGATTTTCCCAGTAATACTGTAGTTTTAGTCGAGACACCAAATCATTACACAAGTTTTTGACACTGACGTACCCGAGAAGATACTCTTTCATTGTGATAGGAAGGTCGTAGAAAACAACCAATTGTATTGATTTCAAATCCAATGAGGTGGTCGAAAGCTGCAGATAGGATGTCACCAAGACCAGCAAGTTCGATCGTGCTTGCGCATCCGCAATTTCCGCCGCGTTAACGTAGTGCTATCAAGAAAGACCAATGGTCACTAAGCATTCCTTTATTTGTCAATTAGCAAAGCGTCGAACCAGATTCAGGGCGGCAATATCAGACTTCTTCAGGATCCGCGAGATAATGGCGGCGTCGCTTGAATTGCGACACACAACAAGGGGGGTGCCGTTGCTGAATAAGGATATCCCTGCCTTAGTGGCAAAGCATGTCCGTAACGCTTCCATCTTCCAGCTCTGAAGCAAATCAATATATTAAATGGGTCCCACATTGCTGAACTGAGTTGTCTAAGCACGTGTCTGTCTGTCTGTCTGTCTGTCT
>LRSR01001980.1:0-12878 GCA_001579985.1 Hypsibius dujardini | reverse complement strand
TACGATTTTCCAATTTCAGGTGTCAGTAGTGGCACAGAGCTCCAGCACCATCGCCGCCGTGCTGGTCATCGTCAAGATGGTCTACCAGTTACGCATGGTCAAAGAGGAGCCCTTCACCGCCAACTGCTCCTTTGTCAACTCCTCCAACTTCAACCGCAGCGACAACGACTGGGTCGGATTCCGCAAAGTGCCGGATATCGCGTTCGAACTACGCGTTTATATCTCCGTCATTCTAATTGTCACACTGCGAGCCATCATCGTCACCCGGCATCGATTCTTCGCAGAAGGCGCACCGGCAAACCAACAGCCGAAAATTGGAATCGTGTTCCCCAACATCACGGTGAAGGAGCTGGATAATGGATTGATCAGCTGCATGCAATATTTGTGGAATTATGGATTCTATCGATTCGGACTCGAAATTTGGTAGGCAAGTCTAGACAAGCAGACACACAGACACACAGCGAGACAGACACACAAACACACACACACACACACACACACACAGCGAGACAGACAGCGAGACAGACACACAGACAGACACACAGACACACAGATAGACGCACAGACACACAGACAATCTGACAGACAGACAGGCAGACAAGCAGGCAGACATTCAGGCACACGGACATAGACACAAAGCAGGGAGACAAACAGATTAGCAGACAGGCAGACAAACATTTTCTGCATCGGTCTGAATCTTTTTCAGCTTCATCACGATGGTCATAAATATGTGCACCCGGCTGGACATCTTCTCGGTGATGTACGGCGTCCTCCTGCTGATCATGTTCATGCTCAGCCGACAGGCCCTGGCCAAAATATGGGGCGTTTACGTCGTCGTTCTTGGACTGCTGCTGCCGATCCAATATTTGCTTGTTCTCGGCATCCCCCGAGGCCTCTGCATCAGTGAGTTGCGGGAGCGTCCTTTTTGCTCCGCCTGGACATTGCTAATGTAATTTCACGGGTAATGGGCTTGAATGAATTGGGCTCATCTTTTTTTAATAGCCTACCCATGGGACCGGACTGCAGCGGCGCAGACATTTACGGCTGAGTTCGTTCAGTGGCTGTATCTGCCAGATGCATTCTTCCCGCCCAAGGCCATGATTTTAATAGGTACGGGCTGATTTACTGTGGGATGTCTGTTTGTCAGAACTTCTTTTGTCGTCTGGGGTTTTTGTCACAGTGTCTGTATCTGTCTGTTTGTCTGCCTGCATGCCTGTCTGTCTATCTATCTGTCTATCTACCTGTCTGCCTGTCTATCTGTCTGTCTGTCTGTCTGCCTGTCTTTCTGCCTGTCTGTCTGTCTGTCTGTCTATCTGTCTGTCTATCTGTCTGTCTGTTTGTCTGTCTGCCTATCTTTTCCTCTGACTCTAGGTTCATCTACCATCTGTCTTTTAAAATTCAAGGCAATCTCAGTTATTAATAGGATGTTTTCGTAGGCGACTTTTGCCAACTGCTCTTTGCCTGCTGTCAGTGGCGAGTCTTCAACCTGGAAACGGTGTACGCGTCCGAGCCTTACGAGGGCGGAAGTAACGAGAACATTTTCCGTGGCGCCAAATACCGGCGAATATTCGAGAACCCTGTTCCGGACTTTATGACCTACACAAAGTGCGTGTGTAAACCAGTGTGAATTGTCAGCCGTTGAACGCGGCCAACATTACACGGCACTTTTTATTGTGTTTTGTGTTGAACAATGACATACGCACACTTTGTGAATTGTGATGTTGATGTAGGTCATATTTGGATGTCCTGAAAGTGTTTATCTTCAACTTCATGTACTGGATCACACTGGCGGTGGTCTTCGTCGCGGGGACGAGTCGCATTTCCTTGTTGTGCTTCTTTTATCTCATCACCTGTTTCTTCTTCCTCTGGCACGGAAACGAGTTCTTCCGCAAGCCTATCAAACTCTTGCAGCGCCAGTAAGTCGAAGAACTCCAAAGGTGGCGCCACCTGCCGGTTTATCTGTATATCACCCAATCTGAAGGGCCATTAAGTCGAAAGAACTCCAAAGGTGGCGCCACCTGCCGGTCTATTTGTATATCACCCAAACTGTTTCCCCCTGACTGTAAATGTCTGTCTCTGTTTTTCCGTCTGCATGTTTTGTGTCCTTCTCTCTAGCCTGGCAATCTTTTTTCTCCAAATCTGTATTGACTCGCCTTCACCTGCACCCAATCTGTTGTGTCTCAGATGGAACATCTTCCTCACCGGAAATGTCCTCATCATCCTGGTCAAAGTCATCCTCCAAGTCGTGGGCTGCGTCCATCTGCCTATGCTGCGACGCAATTACTGCTGGGTGATTCAGCTGTTTGGAGTGGCGTGTCTAAAGTTCAACAACCAGAATACGGATGACATTACAGCCGGTAAGGCTAAGTGTTAAGCCATCTCTTGCAAGTCATCAGTATGACTTTTATGTCTGTATTTCTCCTTTGTTTTATGCCACAGCGGAACCGGTTATGGGGGCGTCGAAGTTGACCCTTGATCCGCTCGACAAGTGCGATGCCAAAACTGAAGATGCCGGTCTGGTGTTGGATGCCGTGGTGTTCGTTTTTCTGCTTCTGCAGAAGCGAATCTTCTCTAGCTGGTACTTCCAGTGGGTCGTTCTGGAGCACAAGGTCCAGTCCGCCCTGGCATCCAGGTATGAAAAAACTACCCATGAGTAGACAAATCGATAAAGAGAAATAGAACGGATACACGGACAGCTAAAGTAGACACATAGACATGCAGCCAAGCAGACTAACAGACACGCAGACACACAGACAGACACACAGACAGACACACAGACAGACACGTAAACAGACAGACAGATAGACAGACAGGCAGACAGTTAGGCAGACAGACAGGTAGACAGACAGACAGGTAGACAGACAGACAGACAGACAGACAGACAGACAGACAGACAGGCATGTAAATAGGATAACCGTTAAATTTCGTATTTTTCACCCTTGCGCAGGGGTGCCGAATACATCAAGGCTCAAGTGACGGAGCAGACGAGAAAACAGAAAGACGACGAGGCCAAGGTGATGACAAAAATTCGCCGGAAAGTGGAGCGCATTCGCGAACGGCAGCGTAAGTTCAAAGGTGATGGAGCTGAACGTCCACCGGTGGAGGCTGTCCCAGTGGAAGTGCTCGGTACTCCTCAGGATCCCAACTTCGAAGAACATTATCAAAGTATGATTTTGCATAATCGGAAATTTGCCGTGACGGCTTTTGCCAGAACGACTGCATGTGCTGATCAAGACGATTTGATTGTTGCACAGTAAGTCGCTCCGGTGATTACTACATGTTCGAGGGATCCGACTCCGATGAGGACGACGTGGATATTCTTGCGCCGTCGCGACCGCCGGAGGAAGAGATCGACACTATGGCTCACGCAGTTGGTCCAGACCCGCTTCAGGTGAGCTATTTTCGCATTTATCAGACATTGCCTTCAGCCGAATTTGATCTCGTCGATGTGGCTTCGTTGGTATGGGCTTTCCTCCTAAGAGTGTTTCCTCGCTTTTTGCTTGTGTAGATGTTGAATTACGCTGTGATGAATGACAATATCAAAACCACCGTCCAAGACATCAGAGCCGTCAACGAACGCAGCGAGTCGGAGATGGGCAGCGAATTCGCTAGTCCCGGACAGTCTCGCCTGTCCATGCTCCACCTTGCTCAACGCGTAAGCTTTCCATGAATGTGCTTGGTGGGCGAACAGAATGACTCAAAGGAAGGCAGACAGACAGACGGGCAGATAGACAGACAAACAGATAGACAGACAGACAGACTGGCAGACAGACAGACAGACAGACAGACAGACAGGATTTTGGTGAGTTTTATTATTATATCGTTATGCTAGAAACTTAAGACCAGTCCGGAAATAGGTTCATTAATTGGTTGATGCGCCGTGCCGGTTTAATTTATTTATTTTCCAGCGTGGAACAATTAGTAGCGAACGCGAGCACAGAGATCGGGCCAGGATGTCATCGATCGTCCCGGAAGTCGCAGGTATCGCGGGTCCTCCTGCTGTGCACCTCTCACCCGTCCAGAGTCTCACTTGCCTTCACGAAGTCGATCCTTCCACATCCTATCGACCGCACCACCGCGGGAGCTATCCCACGTCGCCGCATATTCCGCGATCCGTCAGCGACACCGAAGCTATGATGATCCGATCCCGGCTCAATGACATTCCAGATGCGCCACGTAAGAACCGTTGAGCCATTCAAGCCGAGAGGCCGGTGCACTTATTAGCCAGGCCGAAACGTAGACGATTGACTGAACATAAGAATGAGGAAAATTGACAGGCAGACAGGCAGACAGACAGGCAGGCAGGCAGGCAGGCAGGCAGGCAGGCAGGCAGGCAGGACAGACAGACAGACAGACAGACAGACAGACAGGGAGACAGGCAGGCAGGCAGACAGGCAGATGCATGTATACTTATATATAAAGACAGACAAAGACAGACAAGTACGTTTTTTTTTCAGGAGAGAATCAGTTCACACTGGATCATGATGCGGCTACGACCGGTTGGGAGAAGGGCTTTCATGTCCTCGTCTTTTCTCGCATGTTTATCACACGCATCATCGACGTCATCAACAACAAGTTGAATCGTGTTTCTCGCGCCTTCCGTTTTGTGTCCGATAAGTTGCGGGTCGAAAAGCGCCGTATGAAGAAAGACTACGTGCAGAAGGTCCGGGAGTTTTTCGAAAGGGAGAGTGGAAATGGCGCGGTCATCTCAGACCCGGAGCAGACGGAGGAGGCCATTCAGGGACTGGAGAAATCAGCGCTGTCCAAACAGGCCTTGAAGACCCAAAAATCCGAATTGCAGTAAGCTCTAAAGTTATGTTAACTTTCCCTTTGATGGCTTATGCGTTTTTGCTCATCAGACTTGATCTACCGGATCGCGATGAAGAAGAATTTCAATCTCAACACAATGTCATCATGCGGTTTGTGATCGCGGCGTACTTTGCACTGACAGCGCGATCCGAACTGTTGAGCTACTTCATGATCCTGCTCTTACAAATGACATCTGCCAGCGTTTTATCTCTTCCCCTTCCCCTGTAAGTCATGATAACTTGTCAGACAGACATACACACAGACAAACAGACACACAGACAGACACATAGACAGACACACAGACAGACACACAGACAGACAGACACACAGACAGACAGACAGACAGACAGACAGGCAGGCAGTCAAACCGTCAGCGTTGTCTCTTCCCCCTGTAAGTCATTGTCCCTTTCGTTTTCCTGCAGGATGCTGTTCCTCTGGGGAACACTTTCGATCCCGCGACCGACTCGCGCCTTCTGGGTCTCCGTCATCTCTTACACCATGGTCATCGTCCTGATCAAGTACGTCTTCCAGTTTCAGTTTATCCCCGCGTCATGGCCCGCCACCGGGAATCCCGCGGACCCGCTCTATCCCCCACGCATCCTGGGGATCGAGCGAACCAATCACTACGCCTCCTTCGATCTGGCCCTCCTGCTGGTGGTCTTCTTCCACCGGTCGGTCCTGAAGAGCCTTGGACTTTGGCGGTCCGCGCGCGAAGAGGAAGCCGAGGTGAAGGAAACTATCGGCGAGCGGGTCGACGCTGAAGGTGTCCGGCACGAGCATTCTACGGCCACCACGTCCAACTACACTCCCGAGATCTTGTTCACGCCCGATGTTGAGAGCAAGGACGTCGTGGACTACGACGGAGAGGGAAAGGATCAACCGGCTATTTGGACTAAAGTCTACGCCAAGACGGTCCACTTCTTCAATCATTTGACCGAGTACACGGACCGACTCAACACCAACATCTACTCTTACCTCTTCCTGTGCGATTTCATCTGCTTCCTGATTGTCGTCTCTTTCTACTGGGCCTTTGGCCCCGACGCCGGGAGTGGGGACAACATCAAGGACTACTTCGAGGAGAACCGCATTCCGACCGCCTTCTTGGTCATCCTGATTGTGCAGTTTCTGCTGATGATTCTGGAGCGGGCACTGTATCTGCGGAAGAATTTGAAGGGGAAGCTGGTGTTCCAGCTCATTTTGGTGTTGACTGTTCACGGAGTTTTCTTCTTCTACTTGCCGAAGGAGACGGGCAGGTAGGAATTGTCGAGTCAGACAAACACGCACCCAGACAGACAGACAGACAGACAGACAGACAGACAGACAGACAGTCAGGCAGGCAGGCAGGCAGGCAGGCAGACAGACAGACAGACAGACAGGAGTAGTGGATAACTGGGGGTTCCAGCACATTTTTACAAATTTGTAAAACCCCTACAAACCCTGTAAAAACCCCTAAAATCTAGGTAAAACCAATACAAATTCAACCACCATTGTTTTTTCATACTTTCCACTACTTGTACGACTGTGTCCTACAAGTGCGACACTATGTGTTGCATACACTTCAAATGTGTTGCATTTAAGTTACTTAGTCGGGGCAATTGTCTCTCTCAAAAATATCTGCGCTTAATGCTATGAGAACCTCCTATCGTGTTGCTTAACTCGAAGTGAGACAGTTGTTTCAAGTGTGGCAGTGTTGGTCTGAGTTCAGACTAACTACGAGTGGCATGTACCATGTGTAGTCACTATATGAAAGGAATAGCTCTGCACTTATTTTGAAAACAAATTGAGTTTTTTCCACTTCAGAAGTGGGAGATTACGTATTCGAGAGTGAGTACAGTACTAATGCATACAGTACAAATGCATTAACAAATCAAGGATGGAAATGAGCAGAATGCAGAATGTAGTTTATGGCAAGCCGTGACAGGTGAGCGTTTAAATTTTTAAACTTTATTGTCCTAGAGCATGGCTATCAAACCCGCCAGCTCATAAAAATGGACGATTATAATAATAATAATAATTATAATAATAATAATATTACCATTATAATTATTGGTAGTGGTAACAGTGGTATTATTATTACTAATGCTATTATTACTATTATTATTATTAGTGGTATTAGTATTACTTTTACCACTACTAATAATAAAAATAATAATAATTATAATAATAATATTAGGAGTATTTATATGATCCGAAATGTCTTGAACCTGCAACAAAGAAAAGGGGGTTCATGTTTTCAGAGAAAAAATCCTTAAACTTATCAATCAACCGATCATGTATTCACTCTGTAACAAAACGTCAAGCACTCAAAAACGAGAGGGGGTACCATTCACCCCTATCTTTTCCATCTTCAATAGATTTTTAGTAAAAGCACATTATTCATACAGTAAAATTTCGGAATTTGGCGACAGCCAATCGATAGAGGACGTCGAGAGGGATCGATTTAAAAAATTTAAATTTAAGTTGGGGGACATCAATCAATCAACCATTACAATCCCGTGCACAAAGCAAACGTACCTGTCTATAGTTCTTTGGGTTATATTCATTAGTAGGTAGCATTCCGAAGACATGCGTTGCCATCTGGATGGGGTAAAAGAAGAATCAGGGAATCTTGTGAATTGAATCAGCGGGGTTGAAAGCCCTCCAATGGAAAAAAAATGTCTTCACCCATACTGTAAAGGGTTCTAGGCCTCAAAGTACTCAAAGCCAGCCTCCATTCATCACACATACCTTTCTAGTAACTTTTTTGCTGCTCCAAAAAATTGCCCCTTCAGAAATGGTGTGATGTCAAGCTCTCAAGTTGTCGGAAGGATTTTTTCAATGAAGACCTGTTGCTCCCAGTGTTCCACGAAAGTTGCTGAGTCAAAATCAACATGCTGCTGTGTGTTAGCCCCAACCACGCACATAAGCCTCAACCACGCACGTTAGCCTCAACCACACACGTAAGCCCAATCTCATAAGGCTCACCCACGCACACAACATTAATGCTGCCTAAGGCAAACATCACTCGAAAAAAAATCCAATGACCTACGCCATACAGCTTCCCTAGTAGGAGAAATCTACCGTATGCTGTATTGTGGGTAAAACCTGAGCCTACAATACGAGTCTACGGTAACATTAACAACGCCATCTATGTACCACCTCGTAGTACATTTTCATTTTTAGAAAATTGTTTCCACACGTTTTTATTTTTTCTCGATGGAAACAACATCACATGATGTAGACACACACTACAAAATTAACGGATGTGCAAGATTTCACCTTCGAGAGTGGTGGAATTCTCTTGCCAGTCTGGATCAGAGATGGGCAACTCTGAATCCAGAGTTTGGAGTTTTTAACTCCCCTCCAGAGTTTTTGGCCGGAGTTGAAGTTGAAACAGATGGAGTTGGGAGTGAAGTTGGAGTTGATCTGCGAGGAGTGGGATTGATGTGTTTTGTCGAATTTTTGGCTTTGAGATTGTATTTAATTGATTTATTGGGAGGAAATCGAACGTGACCCACTAAACCTAAGCCCACTTCCTGCCTGTTTTAGGGGAGTCAAGGTGGCTATGGGCCTGGAAAGATGGAATAGAAATCCATCCCATACTACGTACAACAGTACACGGTGCAGTTTGCATGTACCGTACTGTATTGTACTGTGCAATACTACACTAGAACTACTGTAGTCTGCTACACTAGCTTTTCACTTTCTTATTGGAAGAATTGTGAGAAATTTCCTCGATTGAAAAGTGCTGCGATTCGAGCTTTTCCGGCCCTTGGTTCCTCAGCCGTTATTGAACGCACTTTCAATTTGTGTGATATTACTATTCTCTCTGAACGTCGTCAGCGAACGACTGACGCAAATTTTGAGAACCTGTTGATGTGTCGTGTGAACGGTGACTACAAATAAAAATGTATGTTTCTGTTTTTATTACGTTTATTTGACGGGTGGAGTAGAGTTGGAGTTGAGATAGTGGAGTTGTGGAAGGAGTTGGAGTGGAGTTGGAGTTTGTTTTTACCGGAGTTGCCCATCTCTGGTCTGAACTATACTTTACTGGTTTATGGAAATGAATTTTTTCAACCCTGTATATGACTTTGCTCTGTGTGGTGTGTGGTAGCGGTAGCCTAATACGGCTTTTCATAGAAGAATCAATCAAATGTAATTTCCAAAATTATTATTATTATCATTAATTTCCAAACGATGAAGGGAAAGCCCAGATAAATTTAAACGAATGTAAAATAAACAGGTTACCGCACACAGACAAAGAGTATCGCACCAACCTTAGGGTATCTAGCTTATTAAGGCTACCGAACTTGTTAACGGTACCGCCACGACCAGGGGTACCGAACCGTTCCCGGTGCGACAGTTTTGGGAAGAGTTAGACGACACATTAATCATAAGATTTCCTCAAGCCATACCAAAATATTTAACCGGTTTCTTCTCTCGTTTTGGATATCTGTTTTGAAGACGAACCGGTGCAATATTTCCCCTCCTTTTTGCTTTCTTTTTTGGTTCCTTTTTAAAACTTTCTTGAACCAACTTATTCAAATCATCAACTGGTAAATCAAGAATATTTTTATCAACCTCTTTCTCAGTTTCTTTTTCAATAGGACTACTAGTAGGTCTCATTTCGAATATTTCTTGTCTTTGAACAGGTTTATTTTTAGAAAGAAACGAATTCATGATTTCTAAATTATGTTTTTCAATTTCAGGGTAGTGTCCTGGCTTATCCTCTAAAAATAATTTAGAATATTCTAATAAAGCCATTTCTGAGTTGATGAAACTTATACAATGCCACCCACATGTTACATCAATTGAATCCTCATTCTGTATTGCAAATGGCATGGTTATAATTTTTTTAAATCTTTTCATTTTTTTAACAAAATAATCCCCCAATAAGACTTGCGGTAAATTCCAAGAGTCAAACAATTCCAAGTTACTTTTAGCTTTCTTCAGACAAAACCAATGTGATCCACTTGAATCACTAGCATCAACATTAATAATCATAAAATCTCCCATTTTTTTCAACATTTTCGGATCAATTCTATCATTCGCGTGACACCCTTTATAAAAAACATTTTCAAAATAGAAATCATCAAAGTCTGTGTTACTGAGCGGATAAAACTCATTTATTTTGATTGCTCTCTCACGATAATTTTCTCTCGATTTGTTTAATATTTCCTGGAGTTTTTTTTAACTATCGGCGCAACCCCATTCCCTTGTTGATTAGACAAATATTTACCTGCATATTCATTAGCCATATTTATTCCTTTGATTGCTGTAGGTGCATATGTCTGAACTGCGTTGAACAATCTCGGTAAAAATGCTGCAATTTTTGTTTTTAAATTATTGAAAAATCCACTAATTTTTCCTCCTCCAAATTGTATATATCTGGCATTGTTAAAATCAGCCAATGTAGGCATAGCAACTTCTGTTAATCGACTTGAATAATTACTTATATTTTCCATTTTATTTCTAGCAAAGTCTATTTCTAAAATTTCATCAAAAAGCAAAACCGTATGTAAGTCATAGTTTGCCGCAATGGTATTAAAAATTATATTTAATTGCAGTTGTGCGTTATTTTTTCCCATACTTGACCCTTCAAAAGAATCATATTCAGGGTCATTTGACAGAGGCACTCCATAAATCGTGTTTCTTTTATTATAACAAGAACCTACGGTCCCGTCTTTATATTTTATGCTAAACGTGTCGGTGTGATGAAGCCCAAGTGCTTCTTTCAACATTTGATACGCTCTAGAATAATTACTAGAAATGCCATTCATTTTAAGATTTAAATCATTATTAGTAGGAACTATTTTCCCATTGTAATCAATCCAGTATTTAAATACATCAGCTGTTACAAAATAATGAGAATCAGTACCATAGCTACTTTTTGCATTTGTGTCAGTAAGAAAGAATAATAGTGCTTTCGGATTGACTTGAGAATTAATTCCAAGTTTTATATTCACATTAATCATGCTACCAGAATTCTGACTTAAAAAACTGGATTGATATAAAAGTCTTTCGTATCTAATTTGTCTTGGAGTATTATTTAAATATTGATGATAAGCAATTAATGCATGGGAATATAATTTTTTTCGTCTTACTAAGCATACTAAGTTTGAAATTGATGAATTAAACGTTACAGTTTTACCTTTCAAAGGATTTTCTATACTATTGACTTTTACAGAAATTGTATCAGCAATAAAAGTGGTATACGTATTTTGTGGTTGCATAGTAATTCTGATTCCAAAACCTGGTGGAAGTACATCATTCACATTGAAAAATGGATGATTAATTCTGAATGCAATTCGTTTGGAATTCTGATTAATATTTGCAGCCAATAGCATTTGTTTTCTTTCTATGCTACTATTTGTACATTTTGCTGTCAGAGCTGTATCTCCCCATAAGTAATCACATCCAATTACAGATGCGCTATTTTTTGAATCATGTTTAATTAGAGCTTGACTTTCGTTATAGTAACCATACAGACTTCCCTGAGTCTGAATTTCATCTAAAGTATAGGTCAAAGAGTTCATCATTTGATTTTGTTGACTGAAGTTTAATACATACTCAATAATTCTAGCCCCGTGATTAGCCACAGTAGAATCTACTGAAAGTGTATTAATCCAGCTACTATGAAAACTATCAACAAAATTTACTGGATGTGCTTCTAAAATTTGCGTAGCCTGCCCATCTACAAACATTTGTACGTTTAAATCGTATTCAAAGGAAATTTGGGATAAATCAATGCATGACATTGAGTCCCCATCTATATCGAAAATTATTTCCGACGTATTAGAGTTGTTCTGATCTATAATAATTGTTGAACAATTTTTTGGGGATAATGTTTGATAAATAAGGTCTTCAACCACATTGTTTATGGGTTGAACTTGGGTCACAAACTGAGATGGAATGTCTGTAGTGTGAATATTCGCAATAGACAACATCTTTTAAATTGTTAATTTGACTATATCTTCAGGAAAAAATTTAATTGAAAACATTTAATTTGTTAACATCTTCATTGAAAACCAAATTTCAAAATTAACATCATTTTCCAATAGATTTGTCCTATCGAATTCCAGTAGTTGCCCTGTGTTGTAATATAATTTCAAAGTTCCACTGAACTGAGTTTGGGGAAATACATCCACACCAACAAAGTCATTACTTGATAGAAACATATGATCACTGTCATCTTTCCCATCCATTAGTCTTAATAGACCAACGATTCCAGAGATACTACTATTAGAATGAGGTATAATACGGGTAAATCCACTTTGAACAATATTAGGTAATGTAACATAAATTAATTCTTTACGCCCAGACTTACTCCAAAAAGTTTTGCCAATATAAATACCTTCCCCATAAATTCCTTTCTCAAATCCTATATGCAGCAAAGGACTATTTTCGGCCAATTCTATACTATTATTTGGATTCACAGTTAATTGTAGAAATCTTTTATCGTTAGAGTAAAGAGCAAAAACACCAGAATTATTCAAAGTTTTATTTATCTCTGTTAGCAGTGATTCTACAGTTCTGTAGTTATCAAGTTTGATTTGTTTATTAATTTTATTAACAATTAAAATATTTTCTGAAGAAAGTAAGGTGTTATGATTACATCTCATGTAACCGTTATTAATGTCACACACATATTTTTTCTCTTTATTATAATTCCAACATACTTGAGGGTGTAATAGTAATCCTTCCCCTTTATTCGAAACAGATGAAAATCCAAACTTGAAATTATCTCCCACATAGCTCACCATTTTTATTTTATTTCACTTATATTGTAGATAAAATAAATTTAATTAATTTCAAAAATGAGCCATTCATTTGTTGTAAGTGACAGTGTCGGAAATAAGCATAATGTTAAGGCTAAAAGTTATTTAGAAGCTGCACAAATTGATTCAAATGATATTTTAAAAGAAGGGGAACAGACAACTGTTTTAGTTCAAGGTAAAAAGCTTGAAAAGAATTCAAAATAATTAAAAAAGATGGAAAAGTGAAAGTTTCTCAACTTGGTGAAGGTTGGAAACAAGAAATTAAATCACAAAGTGGAAATGGGTGGAACCAAGTAATTCAGTCGCAAACTG
>LRSR01001979.1:0-28202 GCA_001579985.1 Hypsibius dujardini | reverse complement strand
TAGACAGATAGACAGGCAGATAGACAGATAGACAGATAGACAGATAGACAGATAGACATGCAGGCAGACAGACAGACAGGCAGACAGACAGGCAGGCAGGCAGGCAGGCAGGCAGGCAGGAAGGCAGGCAGGCAGGCAAACAGATAGACAGACACGTAGACACGCAGTGCAGTGATGCGGTTGCTTTTTCGGTTGAGTTTTTGGTAAAAAAATTTCGGTAATTTACTATCGCGAGCATAGAGGATTTACCTTTGAAAATTCATACAAAAATTCCTTCGGTCCGAAAGACTTCAGTAATCTACATCCAGAAATAAAACGTTTGCTGCTTGTGTAGACATCCAGACATAAATGTAGGTCGCCCCCACTCTCGGCGTGTAGAATTTAGCCCAAATACACAAGACGAACCCACACGAAGACCCAAAACCAAAGGAAAAAGTATGGCGGATAAACCGTAAAGAATTACTGTACCAATAAATACAGGCACCACACAGAGTTTGATCAAGAATCAGGCCGATTAAATCGGATCACAAGGAATCAAGCAGCGAGCAGATGAGATTGGATGAGAGCTACAAATAGTGAAGTGTGTGACGACGATGAGTCGTCCATGTGACGGGAGAGACGCAGGATAAAAAAGAGCGCTTTACCATCCCACATTCAACAGCTCCACAACACAAGCGGTCGGGAGCCATACGACTAATTTAGTAGGGTCTCTCTCTCTCGTCTGTCGACATGAGAAACCCTTAGCCGAGACCGTCTTCGTACGATTTTCTACTAGTACGTTGGATTTATCCACAGACAGTACGAAAACAGTAACAAATTGGATGACTGTTGTTGTAGCGAATCTGTCTGTCTGTCTGTCTGTCTGTCTGTCTGTCTGTCTGTCTGCCTGTCCGTCTGTCTGTCTGTCTGTCTGTCTGTCTATCTGTGTCAGTAGATATACGGTAGTTAAGTGGGCAGATCGTTTCTTTTCCCCTTTAAAGCGCAGCAAGCGATGAACCATGTTTCACTCCACGCCTGGGTCGCCCACCACATGGCGGGAGGGGAGGGGAGGGGGTGGTACCCAACATAAGAGATGACATTGAGGGCTGCGGGTTTTCCGTGAGAGCTTCGCGGTATTTATATATAAATGCAGTTGTTGAGGAAGAAAGAACTCGATAACATACTTTAGCTAATGCATCTTGGCATGCGTAGAACGGACTCTAAAATGTGGGAACTCGCGGTCGGACGGTTCCACCCACGCTCGGGGTCCACTTGAGGAGTCTAACTTGTGAGATTAATCGCCTGGTGCGGACAGATTTTCGTTGCGGCGCGGTTCGGGTTCCTCCTCTGATCAACACTACAGATATTACTCTACGTCACAGCCACTCAAAATATACTATCACATTTTTTTTTCACGCTTAACTAGTTAAGAAAAAATATTATTTCATGATTGTTTTAGCATCTTGAGAATATTTAATAATATTTTTTAGTCGACCAATATTCATTATCTAGGGTGGAAATAATTTCTTCTGAAAACTAGTCGTTCAATCAATAAATCAATCATGCCGTTTCTACATCAATCAGTTTTTTAATCAGTCAATTAAATTAAATTTTCGAACAGCTGCAGAGGTTTGAAAAACATTCGAAACTCAAAAGATCTTTCAAATTAAAAAATGAAGCAATTCCAATTTTAATTTGATATTGGTTTGCATCAAAACAAAACAAAACAATTGAGGATAAAATAAAATTGCCGCAGTAGCGAATTCATTAATTTTTTTAAATCCCTTAATTTTTTTCTTTCGAACAAATCTGTCTCCGCAGTGAGTTATATTTTTAAAAATCCTATTTTGGGACTTGAGTTTAAAGGAAAAAAATTTGTGGCGATCGGAGTGTTACACTAGTAATTGATCCCTTGTAAGTCGTCACTACCCCCGAAAAATTTAATAATATAATCCAGTGGGCGGTTTAAACGCAGGAATTCCAACACTTTTAATTACCCACACTGCACAGCTATATCCGGAAGCCGTTTATCAATTTGCTCCCCTGCCTCCCCGCAATGTAAGTCGGATATCCTGCCAGGATCAACAAACTCGTGAGAATTGGCGCGCGCTCTCTCTCCCTCTCTACATTAAAAAAAGAGCAAACAGCGAACTCAAGCACCGGCTCCACGGTCACTAAACCCGGTTCACTGAACATGCTAAAACATTATAGGCAATTTCGCAACAGCGAACCAGGAGACAGTGAGAAAATAAACAGGCAGACACACAAAATGGTCGACAGGCAGGCAGACAGACAGACAGACAGACAGACAGACAGACAGACAGACAGACAGACAGACAGACAGGCAGACAGACAAACAGGCAAACAGACAGACAAACAGGCAGACAAACAGGCAGGCAGACAGGCAGGCAGACAGGCAAACAGACAATCAGATTCCTTTTTTGGGGCAAATCATAAAACTGAGCTACACTTTTATCGACAAATATTTTAAATCTCTGAAATCTCACATTTTGCGCTCATTTTGCGCTCATTTTGCGGTAGCCATGAACACATTTCAAATCAAAATCCGAAGTCGCCGGAAGCTGTCGACTCCTGTACCAGAAGCATATTTTTGTATGCCCAAGTAGAACGCTCAAAAATCAACACAGCTGGTCAGCAGATGGATTCTTGAGTCCGCAGTGCGGTGAGCGCATGTGTGTTTGTAATGTGTCTTTCTTTTCGGGCATATTTCTGTGTATCCAGTTATGCAAACATATCCACACCATGCTTTTCAGTCTACTGTAAGGCAGTATCAGAAAGAGTATGCACAAGTTCATGCTCTCGATAAAATGCAGACAGCGCTGTCTCCAAACTTCTTGTGTCGATCGTCGGTAAAGGCAGCAGATTGTTCACGAAACTCCGAACTGTAAAGTTCCCAATTCACAAGTTCCTTATTTGGAAATTTTATATGTACAGTAAGTAGCTGCTGAATAGATAAAGCGTTCAGTCAACGAAAACCTTTTCTCGCGTACAATCATTTCATCCAGTTGGCATACTGTCTGTCTGTCTGTCTGTCTGTCTGCCTGTCTGCCTGTCTGTCTCTCTGCCTGCCTGCCTGCCTGCTTGTCTGTCTGTGTGTCTGTGTGTCTGTGTGTCTGTGTGTCTGTGTGTCTGTGTGTCTGTGTGTCTGTGTGTCTGTGTGTCTGTGTGCCTGTCTGTCTGTCCGTCCGTCTGTCTGCCTGCTTGTCTGACTATTTGCGTGTACTTCTAATTTCCTGACATGCAACTCGACGGGGTATGACGGAAATGTCAGCCTTTACAAGTCAAGCAGCGCATCAATTCCGGCGTTTAGTGACACTCTACAATCCCCTCCAAATCCGATCGGAGTCGTCTCCATAAAATCGTTTGCAATTGTAGGAATATGCGGGGTGATAATTTCGATTGTAGCTATTAAAAGAAGGCTTTTGGAAAACACGTGTTCTGAAAGTCTTCAATTGGTCCACGTGGGGTTCGCAAGTCCTACAGTAATGGAATACGGGCACATTAATAATTATGAATAAATTTCTTTCCCAAGTAAAATAAAAGTGAAAAAAAAATAAATACAATTATATACACACGTATATATTTATATTTATATAAATAAAAATAATAATTCGCACATATTTTATATTTTATGTAGCCTTTACTTGGGGCATTATTCAACCCTAATGCAAGAATTTGTTCTCAAAGAACGATAATGGAGACAAATCTCGGACATTTTTTGTAGCGATTACAACGGAATTTTTTTGACACGATGCAAAACTTGTCCCGTCAGACAACCTCGTCGGGTCATAGAAAAACGTTACATTTTCCAACTGTCCACTTTTTTAATTATCATAACCGACATGAAATATAGACATATTTCGGTTCAGCGTAATGGTTGCCAATCAAGCCAATCAACCAATTCGGTGAAGCATGGAGACCAGAAAGCTTAACAAAACGGGCCGGGAAATTTATGTAAAACAGCAGCAGAAAAGCAAAGTAAAAAAGGGATGTAAGGCACTTAGGAAAAGAATGTGGAAAGAAAGTAATAAGACTAATTAATTAATGTTAATAATTAATTATTTAATCAATTACTTTTCCATGTCAAACTTCTGGCCATTATCCTTAATTAATTAGCCAGATTATTAAGGACCTGTTTTTATTGTTCATTTCTATTTTCAAGTCTCCTTTTGACCCTAGAATGGCCAGACGTTTTGCTCGGAGTGTGCGGTGCGCACTGCGCGCACTGTGCGTTGCACTGACTGATCTCCGAAAAATATTTTCACGATGCCACTCGACTCGAAATCGAATTCGGAATGGAGGAGCGTCAAAATAATTGTTTTTAAGTTATTTCTAAAAACCGTGACTTTTACAGTGAAAGCAAATGGAATCCTCCTGCGTTTTATCAACTTTAAAAAATCGCCAAAAAAAACTGTGTTTGACTTTACCGGTGAAATAAATTTTAATATTCATCATTAAAGTTGGTCTAAATAAAAAAAATAATTTGGAGTGATTCGGAATTTGGCACTTGAATAACGTTCCAAGTTAGACGCATATCTAACGTATAACGTGTAACGTATAGCTGAATGTGATAACAGCTACAAATTCACTTTGCCTTACCTCCAAGCAGTTTGTCCCGAATCAGTTTCATAATTCCACTTTTCGGCGGAAACGGCGGAGGCGGAGGCGGATGCGGCGACATGTAGAGATGGTCCGCCACCGCATACAACTGGGTCTCCACGGGGTAATTATTAGCCGTCTCGCGATCGCGTCTCCCCATAAAACTGTCCCTCAAACCAGCGCCGCCAAAGGAGCGAAAAATATCGACTCTCATCATCGCTCGCCTTATATGCGGCAACACGCCTTTTCAAAGTCCCGTGGGAATGTACGTTTTCACGCGAGATGACGATTTGCTCCGGATTGCAGTGCGAGCGAGTGTCAGGCAGTCAGGCAGAAGAAGCTCTCTGTTGACTGGCTGACTGTCAGACAGACAGACAGACAGTCAGACAGACAAGCGGGAGAAGCGTTTAAAATTTGATAATCGATCTCGATGATTCTCTTGATAAAGTAAATACTCCGGAAATATTGTGTAGCAAAACGGCAGAGAGGGATATGAAAAGAGGACGCGTTGGAAGCCTTGTAGAAAAACCGTTCTCCAACGGCAGGAGGGCAGGGAAGGGAGATTAATCCACAGCGGGAGCTATGAACTCCATAGTGCTGTCTGTCTGTCTGTCTGTCTGTGTCTGAATTGAGACACGAAATATTATCCGGTTGAAAAATACAAATGTGTCTGTTTTGTCTGTAATCCAATCAAGTGTCTGTCTGTCTGTCTGCGCGTCTGAAATGGGCAAATGGATGATGAAATGTATTTTGAGGCAAAATAAAAATGTGTGGAGGGGAAGGGAGATGTGAAGGGTGTTCCAAACACGGCTTGAGTTACAGCTGCTGTTTGTCTGGCTCCTCTGACTGGATCCGCAAAATAAAGTAGACGTGATGAAAATGAAGGGAACAATGAGGTGACTGTTGGGGTTGTGAGGGGCGATGACAATCAGCTACAAACGAGAGACACGAGAGACAGAGGCAAGGAAAGAGATTATTCAGAGAGGCAAGGAGGAGTGCTCGTACTGTAAAGTGAACAGGCGCTTTCTCTCGGGCAGTTCAAAGTGACCACTCCAGTTTATAGGGCAGACAGAGAGACACGAAAATTCTGCATAAATATACAGACAGACAGACAGACAGACAGAGAGGACCATTGTCTGCGAGAGGTGTAGGTCGCGTTTCCGTGGAAAAATGTCGCGTGGAATGATCCATATTCGGGATTTGTCTGACTGCCTGGCAGGAAGAGAGGAGCTTAAGATAAAGGAGTATCAGCAACAAGTGATGAGATTAAATTTCGTTGCTGGTCTTGTGGACAGTGCGGTATGTTAACTGCCTGTGATGGGATGGATGACTGAATTAACGAGAAATTTAATCTCTTTGCGTTTCCGTCTCAGACAGACAGATAGACAGACATACAGACAGACAAGCGTGAAATGTGGGGCGGTGCCTTTTGGAGTGTGCCTCTCTGTTTGCATCTAGTCAGTGGTCGTGTCTGGAAGACTGGATTATCTTTTGCTTCGGGGAAAGTGGGATCGGCTTCGGGGGGGGGGGCGGATCTGTCTGTCGTGTCTTGTCTGTGCTGTCTGTGCTGTCTTGTCTGTGCTGTCTGTGCTGTCTGTGGTGTCTTGTCTGTGGTGTCTGTGGTGTGTTGTCTGTGGTGTCTGTGGTGTGTTGTCTGTGGTGTCTGTGGTCAGTCACTGATCAGACAGAGCAGCTGTTCGGGAAGGGGGCCGGACTTTTAGACCGCCGGATGTGCCTGAATGAGGTTTGTTATGTCTCTTTCATGAAGTCTCGGGAAAGTGCGGCTAATAAACAGCATCGAGTATCTAGCAATTATGGAAGAATGGTGGAAGAAGGGTGTGGGGTCAGATTGGGGTGCAGTTGGCTGGAGGAGCAGGTGTCCCACTTTTATGTGCGAATCACCTTTTAAATATATTCCTGTGTGTTTTGGTAAATTGTGTTTGCTGCGGAAAAGATTTGCTGGTGCAGAGCGGACACAAATACAGATTTATTTAATGGTAATAATGTAAATGCATTTCACTAAAACTACGACAATATTTTTAGTCAGTTAAATATATCTCATTAAAATAGTTAAAATAAAATATTGCCTAGCGAACAAATTTTGAAAAATAGAATGTCACAATCGTAATTTCCTAATTTGAATAAATAGAAAAAAAATTTGTTTTAAAGAGAAAATAATTAATTTTAATAAAACTGTAAATATACTTTTAATCTTTGAAATATAGTTAATTATAACGAATAGCTGACTTTATATAAATATAAATATTCCAACTAGCGTTGTTTAGATTAATTTTGTAATATGTTTTAAAGTTTCCGAAAACAGGCATTTTATTTAAAATCAAATTAATTTTAATTTAATTTAAATCCAACTTATTTTAATTTAATTTAAAATCAATTTTGGCTGAGGATTAAGACAAATTCAGGGTTGTGCTTAATATTAGTATTGTGTTGATAGACTAAAAATATGGAATTTAATTTAAAGGATTTAAATTAGATTGAATTTCATTCATTTTCATTTTGTATACAATGATTTCAATTAAGATTTAAAATCACCTTTTGCCAAAATAAAAAAATGTGTGGTTTAATTTAATTTCAAATTTTCGATTTAAACAAAATTAATCCAAACCATAATTTTGCATTTTAAATAAATAAATAATATATAAACATATAAATATAAAAAAATTAAATTATAAATTAAATGTTATTTTAAAGAAAAAATCGTTTTTGGTTAATATAAAATAAGACGTTAAGGTTTCTCCTCGATAGAACATTTTTATTCGGTCCGCACAAACGAAGACGATCAATTGGGAAACAGGTGAGAAAAGGAAGAAGGAAAGCAGCCGTTTGAAATTAGATTAGAAATATTACCGAAGACAAGCTGGGGGAAAACCGAGAAACTGGAAAAGCACAGGCGCGAAGCGTGCAAAAAATATTTTTATACACGAAAAAAATAGTCTCACCAACGCGCAAGTCAGACGCAATTCGACTGTACGCATTCCAACAGTGAGTGGAATAAATATTTAAATTATTTTATGACAAAAGTAATGAGAGAGGGAAATGTTGTCTGCGCGCGCGACATCACAGGAGTATCACAGTTATGGCCACAATTTTGGGATGGCAGACTTCAAGCCAGAAATGGTGGTCCGAGTTCGAGCCAGAAAGGGTGGTCCGAGTTGGAGCCAGAATTGGTGGTCCGAGTTCGAGCCAGAAAGGGTGGTCCGAGTTCGAGCCAAATCAAGTCACCGCGCGCACTCGCTCTTGACCACAGCTGACCATGCAGCCTTTTCTCAATTGATCGATTGATTGAATTTGTATATTTTAGCCGAATTTAGAGCAGCTTGTTCAATCTCATTTTTCCGCTGGACCGGGCATTAAATCAAAGACTCAAGAGAAAGTAGTGGCAAGTACTAGCCAAGAGTGGCTCAAACTCAGACCACCCTAATGGCTCGAACTCTGCCACCCAAAATTGTAGCCATGTGCTTAGCAGCATTGCAGTCGTCCACGTCACCACAGCGGCTCAATGGGCACGTTGGGGAAGCCGGGATGCTCGCGCAGCATCCAGTAGCGGTAATTGAACTCGTAAATGTCTGGGACGTCGTTGCCGCCGCCGGCGGCCTGTTCCAGTCGCCTAAAAGATTGACAAGGATGGAATGAAGAAGCATGAAGGAAGATACAACAGAAGACATACCGGAACCAGCGAGGTTCGTAGGGGTAGTGATCCTTTGTGTATTTCAGTGAGCGTTCCCGTTGGTTCTGTTCCACTCGTTTCTTCTCGATTTCCGCTGAGGCAAGATTCCCACACTCGAGAAGTCTGTGGGATGAAGAGATGATGGAGCGTCTGAACGTGTCTGAATCAGTGTTTGTCTGCCTGTCTGTCTATGTGTCTGTCTGGCTGTCTATCTGTCTGTGTGTCTATCTGCCTGTCTGTCTGTGTGTCTGTGTGTCTGTGTGTCTGTCTGTGTCTGACAACCGTACCGTTGGTCAGGCCGGAACCGGCAATCCGTCACCGGGAGGACCTTCGTCAAGTCGTCCGTCAGTTCGTTTAGCTCCACTGCGAACCGCGTGAACCCGTAGTATCGCTCGTGATCTGCCGGCATAGCTCCGGCACGCCAGAGCACTCGCGTTCCTGTCTTGCCGGGGTCGTTCCAGTAGACACACTCATTCCAGCTGCCAAACAGAGCGGTCAGCGGAGCGCGGTCTGGACCGTGGACGGAGCCTTCCACATGCACGGGCGTGCCTTCACTCGAGGACTAAAAAGGAGACATAAAGTTATGAAACCTAACTGTATATTTCGTCAGTCTCTCCCTGCCGGTCAATCGTGGTCCGCCTGTCTGTCTGTCTGTCTGTACATGCTTGTCTGTCTGGCTGCTTATCTGTCAGTCTGCCTGTGTGTCTGCCTGACCGTCTGCGTGTCTGTCTGTGCCTGTCTGTGTCTGTTTGTCAGTTTGTCAGTTTGTCAGTCTGTCTGTCTGTCTGTCTGTCTGCCTGACTGTCTGTCTGTCTGCCTGACTGTCTGCCTTTGTCTATCTACCTGCCTGCCTATCTGTCTGAATTTCTAGTTGTCTGTCGGTCTGTCGGTCTGTCGGTCTAACAGTTTCCAGTTCCGAGACGCGCAATCGGAAATCGGTCGTGAATTCCAAATAAAATACGGAATTCTGAGCGGTGTACCTTGCCAAACGTTAAAGTGGCGTAATAGTCGTTACTACAAGTAATCTTGATGGTGCCGTAAATTTCCAGATGGCCCTTTTGAGACATCAGAGCGGCGACGCCGAGCCGTGAACTGGGTTTATTCCACCGGTAGTGCTCGCTCTTGTTGATGGTCACGTGCACCTCACCGTGGTTGGTGATTTCGATGGAGCGACCCCAGAAACGAGTCTTCGGCCGGAAATCTAAAAGCCATAAAAAATGGTTAAGCAAAATTGCAATAACTTAATAAAGTGACAAATAGACAGACAGGCACATAAACAGACAAAGAAAACGTAAACATGAACTGGCAGACAAAAAACGGGGTATCTTCCAAACAAACAGCCAAGCAGAACAATAGACAGGCAAACATTGATTGTCCCAATCTCTTGACTGAGCCTACAGCCTCCAAACCTACAGCCAGCCAGACAAACAGACAGACTGCGAAACCAACATACAAACAGACAGACAAACAGACAGACAGACAGACAAACAGACAGACAAACAGACAGACAGACAGACAGCCCGCCAGCCAGACAAACAAACAGACTGCGAGACCAACATACAGACAGACAGACAGACAGACAGACAGACAGACAGACAAACTTGATCTGCGACTGGAGGAGCGTCAGAGCTCTAGTAAGCTCAAAACGATAGAAATAAGTCTCATACCTTGCCAGTAGCAATACTTGTCGTTGAGGGATTCGGCATGGCAAGCAGAAATTGGCGGATGGTGGCTGACTTGTTCGCCTACATAACGGAATCCCTTGTCTTCCCTGATACATTCTGAGGAAGCAAAGACATGTAAGACAAATTTTAATTTTAAAAATGCAAATGCCGAATAAAGCCAATGCCAACCGTAAGTCTCTCCCAGTAATGGGTTGAAGGGTTTCGTGCTTGCCCGGTAGTAGGCCGACGCGAATCCGGAAATCGCAAAAGTCGCCACCAAGGTCTACGGGGAAACATTCTTGCGGTCATCAAACCCGTTGGATATGAATATGAAGTTAATTTCCAAATGCTGATCGACAGAAATTGGCAAGTACCATGCGCTCCACTGGGTCTATACAATCAGCTGCCTTGTCCAGGAGCTCGCAATATTCCATTTCCTCGCAAAGTCGCTGAAGATAAGACAATCAAACATAATCGGTATATCAGAATTATTTGTTTGTTGAGACGTGTCTGCAGTGGGACTTGAATATCTGTGTCTCCTCATTTGTCTGTCTATCTGCTTGTCTGCTTGTCTGTCTGTCTGCTTGTCTGTCTGTCTGCTTGTCTGTCTATCTGCTTATCTGTCTGTCTGCTTGTCTGTCTGTCTGTCTGTCTGTCTGTCTGTCTGTCTGTCTGTCTGTCTGTCTGTCTGTCTGTCTGCCTGCCTGCCTGTAAGTCTACCTGTGTGCCTGTAAGTCTGTCTGTCTATGTGCCTGCCCGCCTGCCTGACTGATTGTTTGTCAGTCTGTCTATCAGTCTATAGGGCCATCTGCCTATCCCTTACCTGTAGCATGCTGAGCGGCTCGTTAATCTTCACTGGCAACGCCAGCCGCGTCAAATCCTTTCCAATGAACCCGCCAATCATCTTGAGCAGACTGCCGTCGGCCAGCGGCCGCGGCGACGGCAACGTCGTCCGCCGGCCCGTCTGCAGCGTCATCTGCGGCGTGGAATGCAGCCGCCCACCAATCTCCCCATCCATTCCGTCCTCAATCTCCGAGTCGGTGGAACATCCCTCGTCACGTGACTCGCCGCGCTATACCCCCAATGGGTAAGCAAAAAAAAGATGAGAAAAGTAATCACGCACCCAATCATCGTTCCCGTCAAACCAGGCACAGACAAGCAGACAGACAGTGGCAGACAGACAACAGTCAGCCGGAGGGCCAGACACTGCAAGGCAATCAGACAAATTAGGGAACAGTCGGACGCGTACACGGGGAAGTGATCAATGACGGCGAGTTCTTGTGGAGTACGTGGGGAGGAGGCACTTGAGAAACTCGATAGGCCAGCTAGACAGATAAACTGAAAGACAAACCGACACCAGACCAACAGCCGGGCAGATAGAAAAACATACAGACAAACAAACGGAGAGGCAGACAGGCAGACAGACAGGCAGGCAGGCAGACAGACAGCCAGACAGACAGACAGACAGACAAAGAGACAAACAGACAGACAAAGAGACAAAGAGACAGACAGACAGACAGACAGACAGACAGACAGACAAACAGACAGACAGACAGATAGACACAGGCTAACGGGCACGTATGCAGACAGACAATCGGCTGGAGGGACTAACCAGGAGGGAATCAGACAAATTAGGATCCACCCAAACACGCATGCACGGGTGGGAGGGGAGATCAATGCCGGGAGATACAGGGAAGTACACGGGCAGTAGACACTTCAGGGACTCGATAGACCAGACCCAACTCACGCAAGCGGGAGATACAACAACAGGCGTGTGTTATGATTACAGCACACATGCGCGTGCAAGAGCACAAGGGCGTAACATTTGAGGAGAATGCACTTGACCTACGTCAGAAGAGGAGTCCGAGAGGGGTGCGTTGAGGTTCTGGAGGGTCGCGCCGCTAAAGTGGCTGATGGCCGTGAAGAAGGTCTCGCTGCTGCCGATAGTGCCGGCCGAGTCCGAGGAGAGAGTGTGCACGATGCGATTCTGCAGCACAAAAAGTCAGCTTTAAAAAAGGAGTCGAAAGAAAAACTGAGTTTACCATTTTCCTTCGTTCAGACGAAAATGTAAAAATGGTTTGTCTAGTTCTGCCATGTACAGAAACTATTCTTTTTAGAGACTCCCGTGGTTAATGATTTAAAAAATAATAATTTCCTCCTTTCTTGTCTCAACTATCATTCTCATCGGAATTCGGAAAGATTTTTCCGTGTAAGAACGGGTCTGATTATTTTTTTAAAACGTTTCGCCGCCCGTCACACCCAATGACGCCGAACGTCCCCAATCTGTCAGATCAATTTCCGAACACACACTTCCGTCTTCTCAAACCACACACGCATAAAACGCGAACACAGAAAAGCTATTTCCAGCCCAATTTTCCTTGGCCCCTTAAGTGCGGCCGCGGCGGAAGCGGAGACGAATCGATCCGGCTAATCTATTCAATTTCTTCCTCAAAAAGCAATCTTCCTTCATCCCCCCACATACACACATTCATCTCTCAAGAGCTATAATAGCCGCAAACCAAACTGTCAAGACGATGAAAGATCAAACGCGTCACTCTCCTCCAGTGTCCACAGTCGTGGCCATAAAGCTGGACTGCCTGTCTATAGTAGTGGCCATAAAGCTGGACTGCCTTGCCTATAATCGTGGTCATAAAGCTAGACTGCCCTGTCCACAGTCGTGGCCATAAAGCTAGACTGCCCTGTCCACAGTCGTGGCCATAAAGCTGGACTGTCCAGCCAACAAACGTGCAAAAGGGCGAGAAATTCTAAAGTCCCAATCGTCCAATAAAGAAATTAGAGTGTGATAACTCTGAAATACTCGTAAAATAATAATCCCAGCCATCTTTCCGTTCACTCGCAGACAAATTAAGAATTTCGAAAATAAAGGAAGATTCCGAATTTCTTAATTTTTTCCGGCAGAGAAAATACCGAATTGAGACATGACTTCCATTCTAATTTTTGCAGTGAGAATCGAAATTCTATTTGGGATCCATTGGCATCAACAGAAAAACATTTGCAGGACAGTGGGCGGAGTTCTGCGTAATGTCTGTAAACGGCAGCGCAGGTTACTGATACTGTATTTTCGCGTTAGACAGGGACAGTCGTACTGGAGTGGAACGTGTGCACGGCTGTGTGCACCGTACACATAGCACAAGCGCCGCGTGGCCGATTAAACGTTCCACAGCTCGTACGCTGTCCCTGTCTAACGCGAAAATTCAGTACTGTAGAGTCCCGACCCGTCGGTGGTGCCTACGTCATCACACAGTAAAAAGCGACCGTTTTGATTGATTGATTCGTGCTCGTTTTTTTGCGTTTACTAAAACACTTAAAAAAAATGGGTCGTCGTAATTTTTACACCGAAGAAGAAGAAAGAAGACCCTTGATCGCCTCCGCCGTTCAAATTTGATTGATCGATTAAAGCGTAACAGCTGTTTTGGCCCACCGGATCTGATTTACTGGGGGGTCCAAAAAAGTACCACGGATGGGTCGGGACTCTACAGTACCGTTTCATGAGAGGTCCCCAGCCGGTCAGAGTACCGACATAAATCAAATTTCCCTTTTCATACAGGTGTCATCATATTTTAACCATCACCCAAGAAATGGAATCCACAAAGATTGGGTTTAAAAATCGCCCTTTTTGCTCCCTGCAAGTTAGAGCCATTTTTCAATGTGAATGTTTCTGCAGCAAGTGCAGTACGAAAAATGGCTCTAACTTGGGTCAGTACAGAATTACGGCCACACAAAATTCCCCTTAAAAAAATCATATCGATCCACATAATCGCGCCCCCGTTGGCGTCGTGGTGAAGTGCAGTACGAAAAATGGCTCTAACTTGGGTCAGTACAGAATTACGGCCACACATAAATTCCCTTTAAAAAAATCATATCGATCCACATTATCGCGCCCCCGTCGGCGTCGTGGGAAGTCATGTTACGACGTTCCGGTGTGATTCGCTCACCCGCTCCCATGGTGAGGACAACTGTACCCCGCAGCTACAGCCGCAGAGGAACACGAGTCCCCCTATTCATGCGTGGGGTAGGACGTGGGTATTAAATCCAGCGAAAAGCACGAAAAAGTACTTTGTCTGCCCGTTACCGTTTTGATCTCTCCAGACAGAATGGGAAGCGAGAAAGAGAGAGAGTAAAGTACATAAAACACACCTGCATCATATTTCCTTTTAGCGTGGCGTCCTCTCCGAGAACGCTATTGAAGCGATTGTACAGTTGCCGGAAGTCATTGCCAATAACGCGAAATGTCGAGACCACTGCAAATAATAGGTCGCACTGGTGAGGCATATGACGTGCGTTGGCGGATAAGGGGGTAATGAGGTTACGGGATGAGATAAAAAGGCATGTCTGCGTCAGCCGAAGTGAAGTGTTTTGATGTCTGACTACTTGTCTGACTACCTGTCTCTTTGTCTGTCTGTCTGTCTGTCTGTCTGTCTGTCTGTCTGTCTGCCTTACTGTCAGTTTGCCTATATATCTGTCTGTCTTGCCTGTCTGTCTATCTGACTGTATATTTGTCCATCTGCCTTTCTTGGTGTTACTGTCTGCCCGCCTGAATGCCTATCTCTCTTTGTCTGACCCATGTGTTCCCTGCCTGTCTAAACAGCTAGTTGAGAAATAATCAGCAAGACAAGAGCGTACGTTCACGGGCGAGAAGGAGCGTTTCCAGGTCAGGCCGAGAGGTAGACGACGAGCCGGCCGCACTACCGCCAGCAGCACTACCGGTCATTCCCACCGCCACCGGAGATAAGTCGGTAATCTTGTTCAGGCTACTTTGTGAGCCGTGGTGGCTGCTCTCGCTGATCACCGAGCCGGGATGCGGTGAACTTGGTGGGAGGGAGACACTACCGTGGCTGGAGACGTCCACGAACAGGTTGGTGCTACTGGAGCTCGGCAGCTGCAAGGTATCCATTCGATCGGGCATCGTGGCGGTTCGCGTGACGGTCTAAAAATATGTCAAACGCTAATTGGTGAGTTTTTCAGTTGACTGAGCGAGGCAGGCAAACCGCAGGCCCATCGGTCGGCAGGTAATTACACAGACAGACAGACAGACAACTGTCGGACAAACAGGCAGACAGGCAGACAGACAGACAGACAGACAGACAACTGTCGGTCAAACAGGCAGATAACCAGTCCACTAGTCCGACGAATACATTTTGTAGCCATCCAGACAAACAGCATAACCGACAAAGAGACAGGCAGACACTTAGTCCTTCGGACAAACAATAACAAGCCAGACACAAACGCATACAGGCAGGCAAACAAATAAACAGATCTGCTTACAGATCCTTTCGTGCTGGCGCTCGTCGATGCCGCGTCATCTTTTTCCTTCTTATCTGCCTTTTTCCTCCGACTGAAAAATCGCTTCAAAGTCGTCTTCCGCGGTCCATCACCAGTGGTGTTCTGCAAAACGTTTAACGCGAAACCCATAAAACATACACCGGAATTCGATTAAACAATACCATATCTCATCGGTAGCGCTTAGGTAAGCGATTCCGGGCCTGGTCTGTCAGTGGTATCTGTCTGTCTGCGTTTCTACTCCACTGCATGTGTGCACACACTACTGACTTGTGAGCAGGCATGGCAGATTAAATTCCCAGCCGATTAGCGCTAATCAAACACCCGATTATAGTTTACGATGTGTGCGTGTGTGCGGTTGTGTTGTGCTCCATTTTTAAAATAGACGCCAATTAGTGTAATTATGTCATGTCTGTGAATGATTGCTCAACCGACGCCACGCCACACTGCTTGTCTCTCTGTACGTTACTTGAATGTCTCGGTCCAAGATCGGCTCACTGCTGGCCATGTCCCACTGCTCGACCAGCGCGGCGGCACGGTCAAGTTTGCTAAAGACGGCGTCCAATTCTGAAAACGGACGAAGGAGCGGTATGTCGCAGAGTTATCGACTTAACAGACAGACAGACAGACCGACAAGCAAGCAGACAACTAGACAGATGAATAAGTAGAGAGACAAACAGGCAGACAGACCGAGAGACAGGCAGATATGCAGACAGACAGACAACCAGACAGACAGACATGCAGACAGACAACCAGACAGACAGACATGCAGACAGACAGACAGCCAGACAGATAGACAAACAGGCAGACAGACAGAGCATCAGTCAGTCAGGCAGAAAGAGAGACAGACATAAAGACACGCAATCAAAAAAACGTACGAGCTTTTGAGACATCCAGACCAAATCTCCTCGCGGCCACCCCGCTCGGCTGCTGCAGTATAGTGGCGTCTTTCATGGTGCCGTCGAGATCCACATCGCTGAACGCCAAGTGAGCCATGGTGGCCTGCCGGAACAGCCGATGATCACGCAGCATCTGCGCCCATTTGAGAAACTGCGCTTCAGTGGCGACCCGGAAGTGATGGAGCGCTTCCGTGGAGTCGATTTCAATGCCGCGCTTCTTGGCGTTGAGTACCACCACAGATAGACCAATGTCCAGCGTGCCGAGAAGAACTCCCCGTCCCATCTGCAAAACCGAACTGGTCAACCGCTCCCTCAAAGCAGTCAGTGAACTAAATTAAAACTAATAGCTGAACAATACTTGAAACAATCAATCAATCATCAATCAATCAAGCACTCATTCATCAAGCAATCAATCAAGCATTCTCGAACCGAACAAAATGTATACCATCCGAAATCTTCGTTTTCACTTACGTCAGCACGATTCTTGGCGTATAATAAATATCCCTGATCCAATCGGCAGTACCTCTATAAGGAAAACGAATGATATCCAGTAAAATGGGAAAAAATTGAAGAGGTCCGAGGGAGAAAATCTTCCAACAAATCTCCAACCTTTTGAAATCCCGTGCCTCTCCTGCGGCGTTTCTTCGAAAGGATCCCTTCAAACACGGCCACCTGCTCGTCGAACCGCTCGCCCACCTTCAAACTCTGCAGGATCTCGTATTCCGTGCCCAAAGAGGGCTTCCACTCGGCAAAGGTCTTTTCCGTGGCGTGATGTCGCGTCGGGGTGGCTTTCAACGAGCCCGTTCTCTCCGCCGTGGGCTCATAACTAGAAGAAAAAAGGTTTCTTTCCGAGCTAACAAACACCTTAGCGTTGTTTCACCACGAAAAAAATGGGAAAAATAATTAGCCGTCACGTTCAATAATGCAGGCATTCAATTGATTAAATGATTGATTGCCGACTTGATTTCATGAATAAGTTCTTTATTTTAAATTTTGTTATTTTCTCGCGTTTCTGAATTCGTTTCTCTCCAAATTGAGAACGGAATTATCAATCAATTATCATTCAATGCAATCAAATCGATTCATCAATCAACCGAGTGAACGTTCAGCAACAAATTGAAACCCCTTTCCAATCGATTGATTGATTGATCAATTGCTTAGTCGCGCCCCCATCTCCCACCTGAAATATTCCGACTGCGAGGAAGAGCCATCCCCCGACGGGGTTGACGACATGGAATTGGAGGAGGGGGAATGGCTGCCGTTATGTGCGGGAACCCTGCGTCCAGGCATGGCCGAAGAAGAGGCCGCGGGCATTTTATTATTATTATTATTCGGAACGGATGATGATGATGCGGACGCGAGGCTGCTGCTGCTGATTGTAATGGGAAGTGAAATGGGACGCACATCTTTCGCATTGGTTGTGTTGTTGTTGACTTCCGCTGCGAAATCCGCCATGACAGTTTAAAATGACATTAGGTAATAGTAATAACGATGATATTTCCACAGACAAATGCCTTATCAAAGGTGATTAAAATGTTGGTGAAAAGACGAGAGAGGGGAAAAACGCCAAGAAAAATATTCCCAGCAAAAATGCGTGTGACACGGCAGCTGTGTGAACTTCGTGCTTATTATGATTTTCAGCTTGTCGGAAATACAACTATAGAAATAGCACTACTTTGAAGCACAAGGCGCACAATTATTCTGCTTTAAAGAGAGGAAAACTCACGAAGAGAAACCAGAGTGCAAAACAATTGATTTTAACTTTCATTGGCGGATATAAAATCAGCTAAGCGGGCGGAACGGCAAACAACGCTCCGCTGAGCGACCGCCCCGAACGTGATTTATAAAACTGCTTGCCACAGTCTGGTGGTCAGACAACTACGCTAGACAAATCTCCCGTTCCGTAAAACATATTGCTGTAAATTGGCCACACCCCTTTCCCCCTTCATATTCATTCATCAAATTTTCCGCAATGACGTGGAGTTTGTTTACAGGCAAATTGTTTTTTTCGTTCTTAATTTTATTGCCTTTATCCCTGAAATTAATTTCTTGCCTTTAAATTTTCCGACAATAAATTCATTTCTCTTTCAGATGGAATAGATTTGAGGCGTTTGTACCACGGAATTTATTGTCAGTTGCTCTTTTTGCCCCGGAGGAGTCGTCACAATTTTGAATTTTATCCACGGCAAAAAGTTGCTTTCATCCCGGATTTTCGGTACTTCTGGTTTCGTTAAAAAATTTTCCTAAAATTTTAAAAATACTGAGTTCTTTTGTCCCTCATGTAGTCTTGAAATTGCGGCCGCAAAGCGCGGAATCTCTCTTGGAAAAATTCATTTGGCCAGGAGGAGTGATCGAACATTCCGACAAAATATTTCTTTTTTTGGGCTGGTTTCGAGGCACATCCTCTTTGGTTTTCCGTGAGCGGCGGGATTTTTCCAGTACACAGTTAACATGTCTTTCAGATGAACCGGAGTTGAAGCTGTGACAGAGCGGATTTCCTGTTCATTTTTGCTCTGGCAGCGACAGACGTCATCAGCAAAAAAAAATGTCCAAAGATCGGACGCATGAATTCGCCAGCATCGTCCAGCACATGCAGCAGAATGGCCGCAACGGATTCACCCCATCCAGCCCCGCTGCCGGCAGTTCGACCAAGCAGAAACAGGCGGCATTTGCCAAGGAGTTCAGCCGCTGCAGCCGGGAGATCAGCAAAGACCTCGCGGTGACGTGCGCCAAACTGGAGAAGCTGACCATCCTGTCCAAGAGCAAGACCATCTTCGACGATCGCGGCTTGGAGATTGAACATCTCAGTCATCAAATCAAGGACGACATGCAGCATCTCAATGAGCAGATCAACAAACTCCAGCAACTATCACGGACGGTAAGGCTTCGGACTTTATCGTATTGATTGATTGATTGATTTCGATATGAATGCAGTCACTATAGTGCCGGTTGATTGATTGATTGATTGATTGCTAGTATCATTCTGTTTTTTTTTCTGAAAATGCAAATTTGCTCTTAACGCCTAGTTCGGGTCCTAATTTGTTAATTATTTTCTTGTTCTACAGGGCAGTAGTAGTGTCCCCACCACGCGGCACCACCACCTGGAAGACCACACGAAGAACGTCGTCTTCGGCCTGCAGTCCAAGCTGGCCAAAGCCTCCAGCAGTTTCAAGGGCGTCCTGGAGATCCGGACGGAAAATATGAAGCACCAGCAGGAGCGGCGGGAGAAGTACTCGAGCTCCGGGCCTGCCAACGAGTACGTCCCCTCGCGGCCGCCCAACTCGATACTCCTGCAGGATGAACTGAGCAGGAGAGGTGACTCCCCGGTCACCATTGACATGTCCCAGATGGATCTGACCAGACGGACGACGCCGCAGCAGCAGATGATGCTGATTGAGGAGCAGGACAAGTACATCCAGTCGCGCGAGACGGAGGTCCAGAACATCGAGTCGACCATCGTGGAACTGGGTGGAATATTCGCACAGCTGGCGCACATGGTCAAAGAGCAGGTAATTTGTGTCACGTGGTGTCATGTGTCACGTGGTGTCTTGTGTCACGTGGTGTCATGTGTCACGTGGTGTCTTGTGTCACGTGGTGTTGTTTAAATACATTTAAAAAAGGTATTCCAAATGGCTTTCGATTTGCGCGTCTTTTTGTTCAGTGGCTAAACGGTTTGGCTTTTCTGTATTTTTTCCCCTTCAGGAAGAAGTCGTTCAAAGAATCGATATGCACGTCGAAGAAGCTGACACGCACATCGAAGCCGCTCATGATGAATTACTGCGATACTTCCGGTCCATTTCATCCAACCGATGGTTGATGGCAAAAGTTTTCGGGATACTAATTCTCTTTTTTCTCTTTGGTGTGATATTCCTCGCCTGAGTGGATTCCTGAAGAGTTTTATCTCTATACGCAGTGAAGTTGGCTTGCATCTGATTTGATGGCCACTTACCTGCAATTTAAGGCGAACTGCGATCACATCACCGCCCAGGGATGTTTTGTCCGGATATTGTTGATTTTTATCTATTATCGGAAAAAAATAGAGCTAAAATATCAGGAGATTTTAGAGTGAAACTAGATTGCTAAAACAAGGTTGTCACCGCCACCTCCGCCAGATATTTATATATTTAAGTACTGTATTTTCGCGTTAGACAGGGACAACGTACGAGCTGTAGAACGTTGAATCGGCCACGCGGCGCTTGTGCTGTGTGTACGGTGCACACTGCACACTGCACAGCCGTGCACACGTTCACTCAGTACGACTGTCCCTGTCTAACGCGAAAATAAAGTACTGAAATATTTAAATATCTGGTAATAGAATCCAATTACTGTACGCTCCCGATCTCAAGGGTCGATTTTAGGTCCGGCCCGAAAACACGATCCGTCGCTCGCTTGGTTGTTCATTCAGATTTCAATCAAGCAAGGGAGCATAGCCTGTCAGGTAAAAACCAACGGGCCAATCACGAACAAGTGAACGGAATTGAACGATCCGCTCAAGCTTGATGTGAATCAGCGGAGGTGGAGCATAATCGACCCTTGAGATTGGGAGCGTACAGTATAGCACTTGATCGGGCTCGACTTATTTTAGACGGGCTTTATACTAGTCCTTTCTGAATTGATTGATTGATTTGTTAACAGCTTGTGCAACTGATTTGGCCTCAGCGTGTTTATTGTTACCTGTTGATTGATATCTTATCAATTTATATGTTTGTCAGATTATAGCAACCAGTGCATTGCTGCCTTTGTTTCTTAAAATTTAATCAGCGCATTTAATTAGGCCTTTTGACCACTTAATTTTCGTATATGGGAACGCTTTGCGACGACGTTGCGGATGAATACAGTCAACGACAAAATTGAGTACACTGGAGGGTCCAGGGAATGGGCAAAAGAGGCGGGACAGGGGGTGGTTTTCAAACAATCGAACAATCAACAACCAGACCACCCCTTGCTCCGCCCCTTTTGCCCATATCGCGGACCCTCCAGTGTACTCAACTACCCGACCACCCCTTGCTCCGCCCCTTTTGCCCACACCCCGGACCCACCAGTGTACTCAACTACCCGACCACCCCTTGCTCCGCCCCTTTTGCCCATACCCCGAACCCTCCAGTGAGCTCAACTACCTGACCACCCTTTGCTCCGCCCCTTTTGCCCACACCCCGGACCCACCAGTGTAAAAAAAAAATATCTTTAATATAAACAAATCAATCGAAAATGGACGACCCATCCGCCGTCAGCGATCTCGATCTTTCTTCAGAGGACAAATTAGTTTCCCGTGAGGCTGTTCCTGTCCGCAGGTCGCCACGCACGGCGAAGGGGAGTGCGGCGGTGAGAGGAAGAGAGAGGTCCCGAAATGACAAAATTATTCCCGCAACGGTTGATGATGTTTTGATCACTGCTTCGTCTTTGCGAAGCGCATCCGGCACGCCGAAGAAGAAGGGTAGGTTGATTTTGTAGTTGGTCGGATGATGTGCGGGACAGGAAATTGTGGATTGTGAGAATAATGGAATGTTCGGTTTGCCCATCTTGGTGAGCGGTTGATTGGTCGATTGAATGTTTAACCGGCCGTTCTTTTACTTCTTGCCCAGCCGACTGATTGAATCGATTGAGTGGATTTGATTACGTGCGGATTTTTCGTTCAATCATCGATCGATTGATTGATCGATTGATTGATTGATTCTTTGGTCAGTTCATAAATATATTTTGCCAAATTATTCAAGTTTAATGGATTGATTGTGGTCGTTACTTCTGCATTGCCGAAGAAGCAATTTTTTAACTTGAGATTTGTTTTTCGCTCAATTTTTTTATTCTCTACAGACGCTACTACATCAGGGCGGTCAGGGCGGAACCGTCAGGAAGAAACAGACTCGGTCACGATCACATCCCCACGCAGTCATTCCACCATTTCGCCCAAAAAAGGTTCGAATTCTCAATAAAACCCCCAAAAAGCAGACAAATAAGAGGACAGAAAAGAGTGAGCGGTAAGCAGAGGAGAGTAAGGCAGAGGGGAAAAAGAGAAGAAACGGGTGCTAGTACTAACACGTACGAAGGTTCAGATAAAAAAGACAAGTGGCATTCAGGCAAGTAGCATTCAGGCAAACAATATTCAGGCAAGGAGCATTCAGGCAAATAGCATTCAGGCAATTAGCATTCAGGCAAGTAGGATTCAGGCAAGTAGCATTCAGGCAAGGAGCATTCAGGCAAGGAGCATTCAGGCAAGTAGCATTCAGGCAAGTAGCATTCAGGCAAGGAGCATTCAGGTAAGGAGCATTCAGGCAAGGAGCTTTCAGGCAAGTAGGATTCAGGCAATTACTTCTTCGCGCAGGACAGTTGGCTTCAATCTATACAGTTCAAGCTACTCTTAAAGTAGTCCGCTGTTAAAAAGGCCTGCGGTTTCAAAGGTAGATGATTCCATATCCGGTTTACGAGGTGGGCGAAAGACCGAGAAGTATCTTGTTGAAGGTGAGCTTGTGAGCCAGCACTAGTGACTGATCTAGTGATAGAACATTTCAACCACATTCCTCTGATATCACCATAATTCCATAACAATTTGCCTGCCTCTAAACTTTAACCGACTGCATATTTCCAGTTGACCGCAGCAGCGACATCGCTTTGCGGCTGCGAAGTTCTTCAAAAACTCCGCAAAAGCAAAGTATGTTCAGTTCAGTTCAGTTTGTCTTTATGCCTGTTTTTACGTTTTTTAATTGCTGCCTAGGAAGTTTCCCGTAAATGTTTTTTGCCTCTGAAGTGATCACATTTCATATTTATACCGAGATATTTTGTGCCCAGTCGAGGATTCAGCTAATTGGAAGTTTCAGTGCGTGATTGTTGATTGTTTGATTGATGTAAGTTTGACGACATTCATCTGGTTGATTGATTGACTACTTTGCTTGCAGAAATTCATGTTTTATTTTTAGTTTCTTTGCTTGTTGTTTCATCTTCAGTTTCTCATCTTCCCAGATTGGAGACGCCAGCGTTCCCCTTCAGTCGAGATGAAGGGCAACAAACCGCCGCATCCGTCCATCGGTTTTATTTATCTCGAGTCTGAGGAGGAAGAGGGTGAAGACACCCCGGCCGTCATCGTCACGCGAAGAAGCCAGGCTCAAGGAACTCCGCGAACTTCAACGCAGATGGTCAAAAGCGCCCTCGCAACTTGCCCGAAACGCGCGAGTGTAGATCACCGCGACCCGGAAACGGTTTCGTCAGATGACGCGGAGAAAGAAGCCACGAAATCTTCCCGGCTGCGATCGGGTGGTGCGGCGAATCGACGACGTCTGTCTGCGTCCTCCAGCCACCGTGCATGTAGTGTCGAGCGACGACAGGACAGTGGAACTGCCAGTTCAGCCAGTTTGGACTCCTCGGAAGTCGGTAATGGCAGATGGGTCTGGAATTTTGTTAGCTTCGCTTGTAGTTCGTCTGGCTTTGATTCCTTGCAGGTACTGGATCCCGTTTGCGAAAACGTGCGAACGTCAAAGCTCCGTCAGTGTCGTTGTCTGTTTCGGGTAAGAGTAAGACAATAGACAAGACAGTCCGACAAGTGGGCAAGACAGACAGACAGACAGATAGCCAGACAGATAGTCAGACAGACAGATAGACAGACAGATAGACAGACAGACAGACAGACAGACAGACAGACAGACAGACAGACATTTACTTGTTTATTTTACATTTATTTTGCTTATCAGGAAAGTCTTCAGCGGCGGGGAGAAAATCTACTTCGTCGGTAAGTTTCACTTCTACTTTACTTTTCGGTTATCCTAAATGCCTGATTGGCTGGTTGACTTTCCCTTCTTCTGCTGTGTGTTTTGTATGTCTCTTTGTGTAGTCATAGGCCTCTCACTGCCGGGTTGCAGTATCTTAGGGTACCTTTGCTTACATGTCGATCTCTCTCACACACCTCTCTGTTCGTCGTCTACCGAACTCCTGTTTTGTCTGTCTGTTGTGTCTATCCGTCTGTCGATTTGTTTATCGGCTTGCTCATTTGTCATTGCTTGACTTTGCCATTTTTTTATCGGTTTGTCTGATTGTCCGCCTAGCTAACTGTACTAGTATGTCTATCTCCCTATCTACTTGTCCGTTTGCCTGTCTGCCTGCCTGTCTGCCTGTCTGTCTGCCTATCTGTCTGCCTATCTGTCTGTCTGCCTATCTGTCTGCCTATCTGTCTGCCTGTCTGCCTATCTGTCTGCCTCTCTGTCTGCCTCTCTGTCTGCCTCTCTGTCTGCCTGTATCAATTTGTCTGTCTTTCTGACTGTGTGTGTGTCATTCTGTCTGTTTGTTTGCATGTCTGTCTGCCGCAAGCCTTCAGCCAATTCCCTTGTCTGATTGTCTGCCTTCCTTTTTGCAGGCCAAGCGAAAGGGCCCTCGTGCCTGCACCACCCGAGGACGTGGTCGCGCCGCCAAAACGACGATTTACAGAAGCAATTCGCCGAATCGAACGCCCAGCCCGGAGGTGGACCCTCCGACCCCGGCCGACGGAGCCTATCATGTCAGGCGAATCGTCGGATATGACGAGAAGACCAACCGGATGCTGGTGCACTGGGCAGGCTACGGTCACTCGCAGAACACTTGGGAACCGGTTCACGGCCTGAAAAACTCCTGCCCGGAGATGAGCGAGTACCTATACACCATCGGGAAAATGTTGCAATTCAAAGGGAAGAACATCACTGTTTGCGAAGACCCCGATCAGGCCATGGGTAAATACCGTGACGCCTATTTTGCTTATTTTATCCAGTTTCTAAATAATAAATTACAATTTTTAATTTAATTTAAATTCTACTTTAGTTTTGAATTTAGGTTTTATAAAATTGATTTTGTTTACCTTTTTTGTGTTTTTTTTTACCTTACTGCTCTTGATTTTGTCACTTCGTAATACTTTCTTCGGTTTGGATGTATTTTAATATTTTTAATTTAATTTGATGTTCCATTTGCCTTTACTTGGCTGCTAACACGCAGGAGTTAAAATAATTTGATCATCCTGTCTTTTTTCGCAGACACGACGACTAGCACGGGACGCCGGGAGTCGGTGTCTTCGGCAGCGTCTAGCAGAATGAGTGTCGTTCAGCAGAAAAAGCCCCGGACTCCTTCTCCGGAAATTTCTGGTAGGCTTTGTGGTATCCGTTAGTCCACTCCACTTCTTGTCGGGATTGTCTTTTATGTGATTGTTCCTTCCCTCTGCGTTTGTAAGATTGTATGCTGCCTGACTGTCTGTATTCCTCCTTGCCTACATGGGTTTCTGACTTTATCATTTGTCTGCCCAGCTAATTTGCCTGTCTGTCTGTCTGTCTGTCTGTCTGTCTGTCTGTCTGTCTCTCTGTCTCTCTCACTGCCTGTTTGCCTATCTATATGTCTGTCTGCCTGCCTGTCTGTTTGTCTGTCTGTCTGTCTGCCTGTGAGTCTGCCTGTCTGTCTATGCCTGTTTGCTGGATGTACGTCTGGCTGGCTGCCTGGGTCGTTTGGTTGGCTGATTCTTTGTCATGACATCTGCATAATAAGCATAATATGCCTCTCTGGTGTGACGGATTGTTATGTGCTGTGCAGAATTTCCTACCTGTTTCAAGAGACAGAAAGTGGACATTGCATTAGAACGGGACGAGTCGCCAAAGGCTTCGCGGGGTTGTCGTCGATCGAGTCACTCGTCCGAGCGCCGCAGTACCTGTCGTTCTCCAGGACCGTCAAGTATGGATGGAGTTCGACATTAGCTCACACGTGCGTTTTTTATTTGTCTTGTTGTCTTACAAGTTTGTCTTTGTCTACAGGTTCTTCCACCAGCGGAACTCTACCGACCGATAAGCCGGCTTCTCCAGCTCTAGGCACGTTAAACAGATATTCAGACAGGAATCTCAGGAAACTGAAGGACTGAATGATTGACTTAGAAAGACAGGCAGGGAGACAGACAGACAGACAGACAGACAGACAGACAGACAGGCAGGCAGGCAGGCAGACAGACAGACAGACAGTCAGAGAGCTAGATCGTACTCAGATTTCCTCTCAGACAACTTAAAGGATAGACTCAGGATAGGCAAGCATATCTCAAATCTTTGTCTGTTACAGCCAAAATATAAGGTTTATATTTTTTACTCCATTAGACGCTCCCGACACCCCTCCATCCTCCGTCGCTCTAATGGACACATCAGTTGTGATTGACCACGACGAGGTGGCTGATGAACCAGACGAACCCTTTATTCCAGGCACGATCTGTTTCTTCTAGTGTACGATTGACGACTATCGGCGTTTGCAGTTTTAATTTTCCCGCATTACAGAGCGTCGTGCGAACATTTCACTGGGATTTTCTTTGTCGCCGAGTCCAGAGCCCGAAGCTGCACCGGCACGGGAGAGCATGATCGTCTCTGAGCATGAACATCCGGGACTGCCTGCGGTTTCTCATTCACAACCGTCAATTGTGGAGGATATGGTGGAGCAGCAATCATCTTTGGCGAGGGCAACGGAAACCGCCGCACTGGAAAATTTTCGGCCTACTTTCAGGGCCAGAAATGAACCCTCGACGTCATCCGCTTTGCCGACGGGCTTTATTCAGCTCTCCGGTACATTTTTTTGTCTGTCTGTCTGTCTGCCTGTCATATACCTTTTTGCCTGATTGCCTATCTATCTGTCTTCCCAAAAAATCTGTCTGCGTGCCTGCCTCCTGTCTGCGTGCCTGTCTGTCTGCCTGTCTGTCTGCCTGTCTGTCTGTCTGTCTGTCTGTCTGTCTGTCTGTCTGTTTGTCTGTCACATACCTTTTTTTATTGCCTATCTGTCTTCCCGTATATCTATCTGTCTGCGTGCCTGCCTCCTGTCTGCCCATCTGGCTATCTGTCTGGCTGTCTATTGTATCAACCCTACTGTCTATGTCAATCTGCCCATGTTTATATCTTTGTATATTTGCTTGTTTCTCGAACTCCTTATGTGTGGAACTCTGTCCTATCGTCTCTCTGTTGGGTCTAATGATTCTGCTGCTTCTGTGACTCTCTGTCTCATTCTTTTGGCTACTGTCGAGTTGTTAGTCCGTTTGCTGTCGTTACTGATAATGTGCTAGATTCCCTTCTGGTTCTGCACCTACCCATTCATGTCTAATGTTATACTCAGTTTATTTTGTTCTCTCTCGTGCAGGAGATACGATCGTGAAGCTTAATCTGAAACAGCTGGCCATTTACAGCGAAACCATGACGGACGACGACGAGAAGATTGAGACATTGAAAACTGCGGAATCGGAAGTCGCCATGGCTGATGACTTTCACGGCAAACTACCAATTTCCTGTGAGGATGAGCATTCCAGCGGCGAGGAAGAGGCAGACATGAATAGCGAAGCTAACAGCGTCATCGAAGGTAGATACATTGTCTTGAGTCTGTATCTCTTGTCTGTCTGTCTCTGTGTATACATGTCTGGCTGTTTTCTACCTTTGTTATGTCTCTCTGTCTGCCTGCCTGCCTGTCTGTCTGTCTGTCTGTCTGTCTGTCTGTCTGTCTGTCTGTCTGTCTGTCTGTCTGTTTGTCTGCTTGCCTCCCTGTCTGCCTGTCTGTCTGCCTGCCTGCTTGTCTGCCTGTCTGTCTGTTTGTCTGTCTGTCTTCTGCACTTACTGCAAAGACAGCTCGGTTTCATGCTTCTGTCTTGACAGGTGTCGAAGTTCCAGTCTCGGACGAATTGGAAACTGAGCCTGAGCCGGAGGACACGCTCCAAGTGGAAATCCTCTCTCACAGCGAGCCGACCCGGCACTGCGCTCCCACCGACTGGCTCTTTCACGTGAATATGCGGCGCGGCGCGGCGGAAACCGACGAAACAATCACCACTACGAGCATCTCTTTCGGGGACTGCATGAAGCTCGACGCGAAGAAGTTGTTGGCCTATCTCCGGACCCAGCTAGCGATTGTTCAACAGCGAAAAGATGCGGCAGACCAGGAGATGAACCGATTCCGGGTGGCCATCGACGTGATGGCGCTGCTGTGTCGCGATACGGAGGGCTACTTGGTGGTGCAGCGGATGGTCACGATGACCCCAGACCAAGTCGTGTAAGTTAACAGACAGACAAAAAGAGGGACAGAGAGACAGACAGCCAGACAGAC
>LRSR01001975.1:0-11299 GCA_001579985.1 Hypsibius dujardini | reverse complement strand
GCGACTCGCTTGTTGTTTTGACCGGTGTCATCTGGTGTGCATCAGTGCGAGTTTAACTTTATGGCTCGACATCTTTTTCAGGATCTGGATGGGCAACGGCTGTCCGAATTCGAAGGTGTCAGAGTGCAATGTCTGGCGTTTCTGGGTGACGGGAGAGTTCTTGCCGCTGATACTCATCATCGGATCAAATCCTACGATTTCTCTGACTTGACGGATGGGTCTTTGTAAGTAGACATGGATTCGACTTTGTTTTGCGACGTTGCTGAGGCTTTCCCTTTCCCCTGACGCAGGATTCAAGAGACCTACCCCATCATGTCGTTCACCTGTGATCGCGCTGGCCGCTACGCCCTCATCAACATGGCCAGCCAGGGTATCCATCTGTGGGATATTGAAGACAAAGTATTAGTTCGCAAATTCCAAGGCCTCGAGCAGGGATACTACACGATCCATTCGTGCTTCGGCGGTGTGGATGAGAAATTTATCGCCAGCGGCAGTGAAGGCAAGCTTGAACTGACTGAGGAAGGGACTTCTAGGAAATGCGGTTGCTTGCTTGTTTGAAGAGATACTCATTCATCATCTGTTGTTGTTTGTGCAGATTATAAAGTCCATATCTGGAGCATCAACCAGGAAAAGCCTGTCTTTCGCCTCGTGGGACACACCAAGACAGTCAACTGTGTTCACTGGAATCCAGCTTGTCCCGGAATGCTGGCCAGGTAACTTTCGCACACATACCTTTACACGTAAAGTTAAAAGGGATTGCGGAGTTTTATCTGGACGGTTCTGGTATTTCTACCCAGTGTCTCGGACGACTGCACCGTGAAGATTTGGACCACAAAGGATTCGCCGGACGAGTTACCATCCAGTAAGGCTAAATTTAAATAGCCTGGCCTGTTCAGACCGTCAATTTATCTGTTTCTGCAGAACTACCGATTTTGTTGTTGATGCACTAACGCATCGGTCAGTTGTCTGTCTGTCCGCCCTGAACGGGGTCACGTAAGAGACCTGTAGCTGCCTGTCTGTCTACCTGTCTGTCTACCTGCCTGTCTGTCTGTTTGTCTGCCTACCTGTCTGTCTGTCTGTCTGTATGTCTGTCTGCCTGTCTGCCTGTCTGTCTGTCTGTCTGTCTACCTGTCTGTCTACCTGCCTGCCTGCCTGTCTGTCTGTCTTCTCTGTCTGTCTTCTGTTTGTTAGTCTGTTTGTCTTCCGTTTTTCTGCCCGTTGGCTATGTATTTTTGCCGTCAATCATTCCTGTCTTTTCGACAATTCTGCCCTTTACTGTCTGCGTGCCCTGTTATGGGTTGTCTTGCCTTAAGATCATTTGGAATTTCAGGCAGGCGCAGCTCTTGTCATCCGCAATGGGAGCCCTCATCAAACGGCTCCTCATCCAACGGATACCACTGCTGACGGTGGTAAATCAGCTGGAATCTACCCTCTCGAAAGGCAACTGCAACGCATGGAATGGTTCACATCCCTGTGGACAGGATGGAATGGAGGAATTCGGTGGCCTTGCTTGCCCTGGCGCCTGCTTCACTGCAACATCAACGACGACTGGCGGCGCGAGGGCGAGCGAAATTCCTGGTGTTGTTTTTGTTTCTCTCTTCTGTTCTTTACTTGTGTGTCACATACAGTAGACACCCACATCTTGTACAGGATAAATATATATACCTCTTTATATTTCTCTCTTTTCATTGATGGACAAAAGTGTTCTCTTCTGCCTCTTTTTTCTTTCGAGTTTTGATGTTCTTAAATTTTGTCCGTCAACTTTCACTCTGTGAGGTGGGCTCTGTTTAGTGTGGAAAAGTAGTGGGAATTCAGTTTGGAATTTTGTTTGGTGTGAAACAGTAGTAGGAATTGCATTTGGAATTTTGTTTAGTGTGGAACAGTAGTAGGAATTCCATTTGGAATTTTGTTTAGTGTGGAAATGTGGTGGGAATTCCATTTGGAATTTTGTTTAGTGTGGCAAAGTGGTAGGAATTGCATTTGGAATTTTGTTTAGTGTGGAACAGTAGTAGGAATTCCATTTGGAATTTTGTTTAGTATGGAACAGTAATTGGAATTCCATTGGAATTTTGTTTAGTATGGAACAGTAATTGGAATTCCATTGTAATTTTGTTTCATTTGTCTGCTCTTCATCCAGGGGGGGGGGGGAATTTTCTGATTTTACGGTGAAATTTACAGACAGTAAAAAAATCTGCCCGTAGATGAAAGCGAATAGGCCATGCATAAAATGTTTTTATATTAGCAAATATAAAAACATTTTTTTATTTAAAATCACTAAAATTACTTTCAATATTTGGATATTTTATTTTTATTTGCTAAAAATGCTACACACTTTTTCAAACACTAATCGTCGTTGGCAAAAATGGACCCCTATTGGATTGGCCCCTGAGCGCCCAGGCGCCCAAGCCACACCCTTTTTGCACGAAAGTCACGCCCCTCCACGTGGATTTTTGGACCCGGCTATAAGCATTGAAACCGCGGAAAAACAGCCCCGCCCAGCTGGCTGGGTGTTCACTGGCTGCATGGAGAAATGACTTGAACTGGCCGGGTCTTGTACCCGGCCCGCGGTGGGGTATAATTCACGGATTGAGTTCTCTATAGGCATTTGTCAATGCGTCGCTGCATTTCCTGCTGTGAGTAAAATTTCGCTTTGAAGTTTCCCATCGAAGAACCCAATTTCTCTGAGGTTTGTTCTTTTAGATTTTCCCTCACCAACCGGCGAATTAGACGCCATGCGAGGTGAGTTTTTATTTGCCCTTCTACTTGCAGCAGCTGCAGGTCGATGAGGAAGAAGTTTAAGGGAGTGTTAATTTTGTGTGCGTGGAATTTTTGTTTTGCAGATAAGTGGAAGAAGAAGCGTATGCGACGCTTGAAGCGGAAGCGACGAAAGATGCGAGAGCGATCCAAGTAGAGAGAGCAGCCCCCTGTCCAGCCGATCCCGATCAGTTCGGCGGAAGCTCCTGCCTGTGTGTTTTGCGGTCTTTTTGCGGAATCAATGAGGCCAAGCGGGAATGGCGTCGTCGGGAGCGACTCTGCGCCGTGTGGATTCGTCGGCGAACCCGGGCATTTTCTCAGTGAGGTGAGCAATTCCCCCGTCTTAGACCTTTCGGGTTTCCATCGTTTCAATTTTCTATCGAATCAAACATGTTGAAATACCTAAAATAAAAATGATGGAATTTTTGGGGAATTCTTTTTTTGGATTTTAGGAGTCTTTAAAGACAAATCCCATTCCATTGGTATTTGTTCTATTAATTTCACGCATTAGTCTTTCCGATTTTCAGCCCTATCAAAATGTCGGAATATGTGAAATACGAACGTTGGGTTGTGGAGAGAAGTCGTTGCGATCGATTTGAAGTTTAGAAGTCTTCAACGAATCCCCTTTTATTCTGTTCATTCTTTTCCTCCCGCCGCTTCAGTTGTCTTATCTCAAGTTTCTGTCTGTCTTGGTAGCTCTTGGTTGAATCTCTGCAGAGCATTCCCTTTTAGAGTATTGAGATTATTCAATTTGAACATTCTAGATTTCAGTTCACTGATTGATTGATTTTTCTTAATTCGCCGGTTTTGCAGTTAGTTTTCTCCTTCCACTCTTTCCTTTCCGGCCGGCAAACTTTATCCGAGTCTCGAGGGACTTTCATTGACTCGACTGTTTGCGAATTTGCTGACCAGGGTATTTCTTTCTTGCAGACTGGTTGGGTCTTTCGCTGCCGAGGTCGCCGTCTGCATCGGAAGGGCCGGGGAACCCATTTTTTTAAGCCGGGAACCTTGGCTCACCGGTGGATCAGTTGTTACTTCGAATGTGGTTGCTGACCGCGTCTTGTTGAGATTCTGTCTGGGTGAACCTGCTACCTGGTGTGGAGTTTCCTGACTCACTTTTTCTCGATGCACTTGGCTTTTTTGTTTTTTTCTTCTAGACTGTGATATCATGGCGATGTTTCCGTTTGTTTTGTTTGGGTGCAACTGTTGAGTAAAAAAAGTGTTGGAAGTCTGTCGTTTTCGCGATAGACTATTTAGGTCTCTTCACATGAAATGTGAAAGAGTTTCCTCCTTGGAGTTCCAATAGGCTTCATTCCTTAGCTGCGCAACATGCCATGAATCTCATGCTGGAACTGGTGCTGCCTCGCTCTGAGCCACTACAGGTATGAGAAGTGCGTATTTCGGCTCACCCTCCACTTTGTCGATAAATCTGCTCACTCATGCATTTCTCCTTGATGGCAGGTGCTTGATTGTTTGATTTCCAGAAATGCTATGGTATAGTAGGATAGAGTACAGCAAATCAAACAATCAAGCACCTGCCATCAAAGAAAACCCGTGAGTGAACCGATTTATCGACCAATTGGAGAGTGAGCCGAAATACAGACTCTGCCTCATACTGTATAATTTGGGTGAAAGCAAGGGAACATGTTCGGTTACACGTGAATTGCCACTAGTGTCTGATTGACTCAAAGAATGGAGAACAAGACTGCGATCAGTTGATTGTTGATTTGACGCATTCGGTCCGGTCTTTAAAAGTTGATTGTTGATTCGTATTGCGTCTGAAACAGAGTTTCTTCCACTGATTTCTTTTAGTTTTTCCACGAGGAATCTTTCGTGGAGGAAGTCAAGCTGGATTCTGATTTGCAATAAATAATTTTTTTATGGAAATCTAATGTTTGATTGATGGATCACGGGCGTAATGCTGTAATCGTACGGGCAGAATTTACCGCACCGGTGGGCGAAATAAGCGATCGTTGGAGTGACCAACAATTTTTCCTGTGTTTTCATCCAGATTGTACAGGTAAGCCTTTTGCTGCATCGATTGGTTGATTGGTGCCTCTACCGCCTGTAAGAGCTTTGTTCGTGTTGCTTAAGGATTCTGTTCGTGTTGCTTAAGGATTCTGTTCGTGTTGCTTAAGGATTTTGGGGTAGCTCAGCGGTTAAGCATTTTCTCTAGATCGATTGCTTGATTGATGCTGCCTGTCGAAGAAATTTGTTCGTGTTGCTCGAGGATTTTTCGTGTCTATTAAGGATTTTGGATGGTTGCTTAACGGTAATTGAGCTTCTTCACAGCGTCGCTTGGCTGATCGCTGCCGCTGTTGAACAGTTTTTTCCTGTTGCTTAAGAAGATTCATTATCCGTCTGTCTTGATCAAGGCCAAGCAAAACCGAAAGAGCATTCAAATGTTGAAGCAAACATATTTTTTGGGTGAGCTCAGCTGTGCTAGGAACTTTCACGCCAGGAAGTTCAACCGAGAATGGTTTCGAAGTGAGAGAGAAAAAGAAAGAGAGAAACAAAAAGCAGATGACAAATCAGTAACTTAAATGAGTTTCAAAAACGATCAACCTTAAAAGAATGCAGCGCCACTTTCCAGCGTGCGCCTGAGATCGACGAGGAGGCTCATTGCCGTGTGGGTGAATCGCCTCTCCTGGAACTCCTTTAGCATCGGAACAATGAAAGAACGAAGCAACCGTCAAAGGTCACCCGCAGCAACCGTCAAAGGTCACCAGGAGCAACCGTTAATGGTCACCCGCAGCAACCATCAAAGGTAACCCACAGCAACCGTTAATGGTCACCCACAGCAACCATAAAGGTCACCCACAGCAACCGTCAAAGGTCACCAGGAGCAACCGTTAAAGGTCACCAGGAGCAACCGTCAAAGGTCATCCGCAGCAACCATCAATAGTCACCCGCAGCTGCTGCGGATGCGAGGCCGTTGAATATTTTCGTCCCGGACACCGCGATGCCGTTTAGGCTCCCCAGGGCGCTTTTGCCGTTCCGGAGGCCGTTGGTGTGAGGTTTGTCTCCCCCTTGGGGGGAGGAGCCGTTTCGTTCGGGTTTTGTGACCCCGTTGGCGTGGGCGACCGCCCCGGAGAAGGCCGCGACGGGGACCCCGTCGATGATCTGGGTGATGAGCTCGCCGTTCTGGCCGCTTCCAATCACGTTCTTGCGTCGTATCCGCGCGTACGGCCCGATCTCGGGATCGGTGATGAAGTCGTAAATCACCTTACACCACGAGGTGTACTGCGGCAGGTGGTCGTAGTATTCCGGTGCGATTCGTCGGACCTGAAATGATGAATCGATGCGTCCACTGTATGTGTCAAACTTTCACGCGGAAAGTCGTTCATTCATTCCAAAATGTTTGACACTCTTCCACGCCAAATTCGATTTGGAATCGATTGACATCAGCAGAACCTTTTTTGACGCCAAGGGGCGGAGCTATGGGCTAGTTTCAATCTAGGCTTCCCAGTGACATGGCCGAAATTACCCATAGCTCCGCCCCTGGCCTCCAAATAAGATTCTGCTGATGCCACTCAATTTCAAATCGAATTTAGATCTTAGAATCTTGGAATCAAACGTTTTCCAAAAAAACGACGTAGTCAGGATAAGAAAACTGAAACTTCGGAAACGTTGCTGATGAATCAATCAATCAAGCCCTGGGCCGTACCACAAAGTGGTGCGGGGAAATCTTCGTTATTTCCCAAGTGAGACGAGTCTTTCCCAAGTGAGACGAGTCCGTCATCAGCGGCATTTACCTGTTCCAATTTCGACCCGGCGATGTAAGGGAAGTCATGATGCTCCATGTGATAGCCGACATTGAAGGTGACATAATTCAACGGCCCATAGTACGAGTACGTCTCATGGCCCTTGAGGAACATGTAGTGCTCAGATATGAAATGCCCCGCCACCGGGTGCAGTCCCATCGCCAGCAGCGTCCCCCCAATCAGATAGACCACCGGCTTGACGCCCCAAAAGTACCAAATCAGCAGATCAAAGGACACCTGCACGAGCAGGTTGACGTGCTCCAACCGGGTCGGCGCCTTGGGATTGACGAAAAAGGGACGGAACGCGTAAAAGAACGGCTGCAGCAGCACCCAACACACCTTCATCAGGGTGTTGCAGAAGATCCTCGCTTCCAGTTCGCATGGAATGTCCGTGTCCAGAATTTCATCGCCTTGAAAGAGGGAGAAGGGAAAACAATGAATTTCTCTAATAATGAATTCTCTCTCTGTTTTCTTTACTCAGCACGTGCAACTGATCAGTGCTATTGCTTACTTAAATAAGTGCTTTTATATAAATAATAAACTTAAAAATAAATTTAAATCAACCTGCAAATTATTTAAAAATTAATTTTTGCGATTCAAATTGAAATGGGACAAATATATTTAATTATTTATATAATATATATATAATATAATTAATTAAAATTGGGTTTTTCGCCAGTTAAAAATATCTTAGGAAATTAAAATTAAAGATGTTTGAGCAACACGACTGATGAGTCGACGTTCAGTCGCTTTTTTGCGTGGTCGAGTTGTGTACCTTGATAACGATGGTGCTCGAGGTGGTACTTTTTGAAGGAGATGCTCATGGGGATGCCGATCGGCAGGTTGGCGAACATCCCGAAGGCGCGGTTCAGCAGCGGTTTCGCGTGACCAAAGGCCAGGTTGTGAGCAATCTCGTGGACGGCCAGTGTCATGGCGTGGTTGATGACTCCGCCAAAGCAGTAGCCCAGGATAAGGACGGTCATCCAGGAGGCATCGCTGCGGTGGAGCATCCAGCATGCGATAATCTGGGTAATGACTAGGAGGGTGACCCAGTATTTCAGGTGGTGGTCAGGTCCCATGAGTTTCTTCAATTGTGGATATTTTTCTGTGATCATGAAAAACACAAAAGAATAAGCTAAAAACTAAACTCGCTATGATGGCTGCCGACTTCCTAATCTCCTATATCACTTTTGAGCCTAAATGCTTGTCTGCCTGCCTGCCTGCCTGCCTGTCTGTCTGTCTGTCTGTCTGTTTGTCTGTCTGCCTGTCTGCCTGTCTGCCTGCCTGCCTGCCTGCCTGCATGCCTGCCTGCCTGCCTGCATGCCTGCCTGCCTGCCTGCCTGCATGCCTGCCTGTCTGTCTGTCTGTCTGTCTGTCTGTATGTCTGTATGTCTGTCTATCGGTCTGCCTATCTTCTGTCTGTTCGCCGGCCTAAATGTTTATCTCTTCATCCACAATCAACCAATTTGTTTCTCGTCTGCCGCTGCCTGTCTGGAGAATACTTTATCAGATAAACTTCTTTATAACTCTCGGTGCTTCACCCCGTGTCTGTCTTCGTTCATGCGACGCTGATGAGATACTAAACTTAGCCGCAGGCACCGGCGCGCATCATCATTCTCATGGAACTTCAGTCGTCGAAGCGCGCCCACATCAAACGCAACAGGCAATAAATTGATATATCTCACTCTTCTTACGTAGCATTTCCTTTCGCCGCGTGGCATGCGGCTCATCGTCGTAGACCCACTCAAAGTCCAGCCGGGAGTTTTGCGCACCCATCCTGCAAAAAAAAGAAAAAGCGAGGTTATTGTTGAAAACTTTCCCCCGAGAAGCTCCAGGTGTTGATAAGCCGGGCGACAAAGGGTGAGGTGGAATGAGTCAACAATCGCGCATCAAACTAAGCACACGACGAGTGACTGACTGACTGACTGACTGATGTCGAGTCAAATCCAAATAAACCCTTGACGCCACAATGTTCACACCGTAAAACCCACCGAGCAAGCGGAATAAAACTCGACGAGTCCATAAATAAACAGCAGAATTTTATTGTTACACTGAATGTGCGAATGGACGGACGGTCCGACACAAGGCGTGCTGTAACTTCACATCGTTCATGCGTTAGTGGCTAACTTGATTGATTGATTGATTGAATGACTGACAGTTTCAATTGATTGATTGAACGACTGACAGTTTCAATTGATTGATTGAATGACTGACAATTTCAATTGATTGATTGAACGACTGACAATTTCAATTGATTGATTGATTGACAGTTTCAATTGATTGATTGAACAACTGACAATTTTAATTGATTGATTGATTGACAGTTTCAATTGATTGATTGATTGATTGAATAACTGACAATTTTTTGAGCACGTGACGCTCTAATCTTATCGCCCACAAACCGTCACCACCGTTATGCTAATTTCACAGCCGCAGCGGCGGGAAGGGATGATAAAGCTAAGGCTCGAAGGAAGTCCATGACGCGGGTATTTCCCGAGAATAAACAAAAATTCCAATTAAATATGCCTGAAATGTAAACGGAAGCCCTCAACCCGGCCTCCCTCATTCTCCGTCATCTCTATTTGGTAATCCTGAAGGGTAGTTTACTTGATATCGTCTGGGAAAGATCTCGTGAAGATGAAGCGCGGTTTGGAAAGTGCGCAGACGATTCTTGAAGGCGTCTTGCCCGCGGCGTCCCGAAAGAAGAATAGGTGTCAGCAATTGACGAAGAATGCCACCAACACCCTGCCCGTCGGCGTTTCCGATTGGAAAAACTGTGATGATTGGGGGAAAAAAGTCCATCCAGCCTTGAGGGAAAACTTTTACTAGTGAGTTTTGCTCTTGCTACGCGAGTAAAAGGAATCTTCCTCTCGACCGAAAAGAAGACCACACTTCTCCCTGTCCACTTCCCGCAACAGCAGAACGGCCTTAAATCCAAACTTTTAACGTTGTTGGCAGTCCGACAAATCAAGTCGCATTGGAATTTGGGAAAGATAACATCTTGAAAACGCCTGCAGAAGGACGGCGTCTTCGTTGATTGATTGATTGATTGAATGACAGTTTCAATTGATTGATTGATTGAGAGACGTCTCTGATGGTCTTTCTAAAATCAGGCACTGGGCATCACTGCGTCATTCCACCGCTGCGTCGGTTGCCTTTTCCCACGATCCAGACGATTGCTCATCTGAAAAAAAGCAATTCGAAGAGGAGCCTGTAGGCGGACTCAATCGCCAACGCTCCGGAAATCTTCCCTGCCTTAGAGAAAATGCAGAAAAAAGTCCCCGAATCCGCTCCTGTTCGAGTAAAATTACGTCCAATCCGTAAGAGGAGATGATAAAGGAAGTTGGAAAAAAGACTGTGAGTAGAATTTCGGATTAGCAGCACTGTCAAATGCGACAGAGACCTCTCTTCGTTTTGATTTCGCTGAAAACGTCTCTCCCGATGACGGCAACTTTTTCCCTGGTGTAAAAAGCCAATACCGCTTCCAGTGACTTTCCGAATCGTTTTATCATTCCCCACAAGTCTTGGCCTTCCAGGAAATAATCCGAAACCAGCGACGGTGGCAGTTTCCCCTGCGAATCCATCATTCCTCCACGAGATCTCTCCCAATTTTACCCATAAAAATAAATCACAATTCCAACCGACCGACTCTCCCTCTTCCCACACACCCCACACATCCGACGTACAAACAAAGCTGAGCAAATATATATATTTATATACCGAGATGTTTGTCTTACCTGGCGCAAATATTCCGTTGGACTTTGGCGGAATATATATAAAGAGACAGCAACAGCAACAGCACAGTGAACTGGTTGCTGTGATTTTCAACAAATATTGTGTTGTTTGTGTGGTGGGAGTTTTTTTCAACAGCGAGAGAGAGAGAGCGCGAACAGGAAAAGCCGTGACGTCAAAACAAGCCACACCTTCTTTTTGGCATTAGCCATTGATAAGCCAGCGCGTTTATCGATTGACTGTAGAGGGCGCTGCGCTAGCTTCTTCTTCACAGAGAACCGTTTTCGTACCTTCCGTTATCATTTCACTTGACCCAAACATTCCGGCGGACCTTTCGGCCGGCCAACAGTTGGATACTAGTACTGTCTATACATGTAGTAAAAGCGTCCCTTGGTAATATGTTTAACCACCTGCGTGCACTAATGTTTTCATTAGTAAAAAATAACAATCCACGGCTGCGTAAGATTAATTACCGACTAAATGCGTACTCGAATACTATTTAGTTCGCAGCGGATGCATTATCGGATACATTAGAAGAAGTACGTGTATAATGGATGTATGGTACAGTATGTACGGTGTGCCTGGAAGCGGTGCATGAGAAGTACGGGCAAAAATTCTTCCAGAACCTCGCCGAATGATGATAGGGGCCATTCATAGGGCTAGCTCGCCCGGCCAGTTGTCATTATGCTCCCAAATATTACAGTAGAGAGTGAAAATTGAGTAGTTGTTTTTCTGCCATTTTTCAAAGTTGACCCAGTGGTGGAACAGTCGACCAAATATACTGACAGAGCCTGTACAGACAAAGCTAGCCTATTATTCTCATGTAAATTTCGGAGTAGGCAGACACACAGACAGGCAGGGAGACAGATAACCAGACAGACAGACAGACAGACAGACAGACAGACAACAAACAACCAGACAACGAAACACGCAAACAGACAGGCCAGACAGGCAGGCAGGCAGGCAGACAGGCAGGCAGACAGACAGACAAACAGACAGACAGACAGACAGACAGACGGACAGACAGGGAGACAAGGAGACAGACAGAC
>LRSR01001974.1:0-17007 GCA_001579985.1 Hypsibius dujardini | reverse complement strand
CGGGGACTGGTTGAGATTTAATGAGAAGAGTGCTGCTGTTTTACGAGATGAATTGTCAAGTTGGCATGTGGTACAATATTGCAATTCTGCTTTTTGTTTTTCATTGACGGCTTGCGATTTTGAAGGCAAAAGGAAATGAATTGTTCTTCCTTCGCGGGATTTTTTATCCGCTCTGACTGTGAGACTATGTTTGGCATGCAAGCACAGATTCTAATTCATCGTGACAAATTCTGTACATTAGCACAAGACAAACATCACTTATTTGATTGTTGAAATGGTTTCTGATTTGAATGATGATGGCTGATTTCGACCAATCAGAGGCTTTCAGCAAATTGTAAGTTTGAGACACGTTGTTCCGCATTCAAGAAAAACATTTAAAAGGCAGGAAGACCAATTTACATGCCAAAATTTGGTGTCATTTTGCTCATAATTCAACTTTCGCTGACATTTGCAAGCCAGACGATTCCAATTTTCGCTTGATGTCGGCATCCGTAAAACATTACTCAGCAAAAGCTTCTCAAAAATACATTTAGGAGACCGCGGGAACAAAAACTGGAGCGAAGAAAAAATCGCGATAGAAGAGAGCAAAAACTACGAGTTTGGCAAAGGCAAAATTTGCTAGCTCAAAGATGCACACTTTCAGCAACCAAAAAAACAGCTTAAAAGCAGCTTACATTTTTTACTGAAACGAGGTTATTTGAACGTTTGCTGAAACGACCAATCAGAACTTTCAGCAAACTTTTTCAGCAACCAATTAAGGGATGTTTGTGTAGTGCAATTATAAAAGTGAGACACCGCATTTCAAAGTAAGTCTCTATAGCAATCCTGTTTGACATAAAAAAAAGGGAAAAAGGTTTATGAAGTTAAATAACAATTGCGAAGATTAGTGTTGTTTAAATAACACTTTTAAGTTTAAATAAAATATAAAATAAATTTAAATTATGCCAATACATAAAATAAAATAACGTTTAAATATATTTAATTAAAACAGCCAGATTTATATAAAAATATTATTTAAATAAAATTAAAAGTTTTATTCACATAACGCATGTTATTTAAATAACATATTTTATTTGAATAACATGCATTAATTTAAATATTTCAAAGATTTTTCAAAGGGAGATTTCTTTACTGACAAGCGAATATCGCAGTCATTATTTTATTTTCATTCGTAAGCCCGATAAATTAGGTTAAAGTCGGCATGGCGAACTAGGATAGCTTCAATATTGCGAAACAAATTTGTATATAAAATTGTGAAACTGAGAGAACCCATGGAGACGATTTTGCAAACTGCACTACGAAAAGACGCAAAGCACGACCAGTACATACTACAACCAACTCATCGAAATGATCATGAACCGTAAATGTGCCCTTTTCCTAAGATATCGAAAGTCTTTTGCATAGGTTTTGTCTACGAACACTTCTAGATAGATTTGGCATCCTATCAAAACCGTTAATCACTTTTTGTTCAGAAGACATACGGGTTATTTAACTAAAAAATGTTATTTAAATAGGCAGTTTTACCTAGTTTAGAAACTTTGAATATAAAAAAAATAAAACCATTTCTGACAATAAATAAAATGAAAAATGTGTTTTATTTAAAGAAAAAACACTCCTCTTGAGTATATTAAATAACAATATAAACATATTTAAACAACACTAACGAAGATCTACAATTACATTGTTACAGGCACACAGTTTTGTTCCAGAATCATTGCCCGTAGTTTGGATTATGTACTGATTAGTTAATTATTCAAACAGTAGCTAAATAATTAATTAATTAATTAAACGCGGTAGCTAATCAGCAATCAATTAATTTTTGTGCCTAGTAATTAATAAAACTAATTGGATAAACAAACTTTTTGTTTCTCATTCCGGGCGAGTGGCTTTTTAGACTTTGTAAAAAGAATTCACCGGTCAGGTGAGATTTTGACAGACTTCGAATGCAAAGTTAGATAAATTCGTCTTGGCGGATTAGGTTACATTCCTAGATTGGTACCTTGTTTCCTCAGTATTCCGATAACAGGTTGAAAAATGTTTCACAGCTCCGAACGTGGCTTCTGAAAAACATTTTGTTCATGCGAATTGACTAAGGGGCAAAACTTATAATTTGAAACAGGCTGTTTGCGAAAGGTAGCATCACTCACGTGTGAGGGAGGCTACCTCCTCCCCCACGCCCCCTCTCCCTGGATAAAATCTTAAAATATCAAAGTATTATTTGACGGATTTACTTAAGAACCGACCAAGCTGCCTTTATTTAGAAAATGAAATTTCCGCTCAATTTTTATTGCGCATACGCGAATTTATACTATTAACGAATAAATAAAAGTTGAGCCATAAGTCACAAATGTACCGGACTCAAACGCTGACCTGCTGATCTCAGCAACAGGACCAGTCTAGGATAATTATATTACTGTTACTTACGGACGTCCGATTTTCATGTCCGGCATATCAATGGATAGCTACTGTATAATCGCAATGAAAACACGGGAACATGTTTGGTTGAAAAGAACAAGTGTAAATTGCCACCGGTGTTTGATTGATTTAAAAAATAGACCACAAGACTACATTCAATTGATTTTTGATTTGAGGCGCTTAGTTTTAAACTTTGATTGTTGGTTCGTCTTGCGTCTGAAACAGGATTTATTTACTGCCAACTGATTTCTTGATTTATGACGGTTATAATTATATTTATTAACAAGATTTTTATAAGACGAGAACGAATAACCATTACTCAGCGGAAGAAAAAATGCGGATTGTCGATCGTTTCCGGCGTTCAATGTTGTCCCAAACGAAATTCAGAGGCATAAACAGGAAGGCATATCCTTGAACACAATGGAGAGTTGGCTGAAGTATTTATGGTTACAATTGATTTAATGACTGATTACGGTTACTTCCTGCAATCTTTAATTGATTCTTGATTATTAATAAAGGAAGGACAATTTTCCACCAAAGCCACGCCATAAAAACACCGCTTTTTACCCTGCGGTAGATTCAGAAGTGAACATTTGGATCTATGCAGAACGGGCGAAATATCGAATTGTTTGCCATTGCGACATCCCTCTCGGGCTTGGTACAATGTTAATTCTCAGCTGATTAGGAGATCCTTCAATACAACCGAAATCATCAATAAAAATCAGATTAGCGGGGTTGTCGGTGACGGGAGTGATTATGATGGCTTGTTCGGTGAAGCAGTAGTCGGGTTTAATGAAGAGACCGACAAAATGAATTTTAGTTTTTTTTAACGAGGAGTCTTTCGTGGAGGAAGTTAAAATGAATTTTGTTTTGTAAGGAATAAATTTATTTATGGAATTCAATTTGATGGATTACGGGCGTAATGCTGCAATCGTATGGGCACAATTTACCGCACCGGTGGGCAAAATAAGCAGGCATTCAATTGGCCAACAATTGTTCCCGTATTTTCATCGAGATTATACAGTAAATGAATTGGCTAAATAGGAACGTTAAAATCAAGAATCTCCGTTGATGATCTAATATTCAGTTTTTTTTGCCGTTCCAACGTTGGAAGCAGGAAAGCTGGTCGGTTTTAAAAAATGCTGTCATTTTATTTTCACTTATTAGGTCTTCCATCTTGTCAAAACAGATCTAAATCAATGCAATCTGCTTGGGCCTTTTGCTGAAGAAAATTGTGTTGCAAGAAAAAGAGTTTGGTGGCGACGGAAAGATCAGAAGTAGTTGAGAAACTCGTTTCGCGGAAGTGCATCAGTTTTGGGCGGCATTAAAAGACTTATTTGGCCTAATTTTGGTAATACGAGGGGCAAACCATAAGTAATGTCACCTTATTTTTTTTTAAATATTGGCAAGCTTTTTTGTTAATTTTACTTTATCGTCCTTCGAAGTAATCTCCCTCGAACTCAATACACTTTCGACACCGGTCAAGCCAAGACTCGAAGACGGGAGAAAATCCGTCTTTAGAGAGCTCCCGGAGACGAGCGTGCACAGCCGCATCAAGTGATTCTTCCGTCTCAAATAACTTTCCACGAAGAGACTCTTTCAGTTTTGGAAATAAATAGAAATCACACGGTGATAGATCAGGAGAATAGGGGGGATGAGGCAAAGTTTCAAGGTTTTCTTGATTCAAAAAATTGACGGTCAAGCCGCAGGTATGACTGGAGGCATTATCGTGGTGCAATTTCAGGCCACGAAGTCCAGTCTTCCCTCGCTTCTTCTTCAGCTTCCATACGAGTTTTTTTAAGCAACTGTTGACGTAGAAACGGGCGTTGATAGTTCTTCGTCCTGGTATAGGCACGAGCTTCGAAATTGAGACAACACCCGCAGAATTGAAAAAAATGATGAACATGGTTTTCTTTACGCTCTTCGAACGACGCACCTTCGTAGGTTTGGGGTCCTCTCTCTTCACCCACTCCATCGACTGACGTTTCGTGAGCGGATCATAATAATATCCCCACATCTCGTCACCCGTAACGATCTCATGTAGACGTCGCTCATCCTCCGCGCCAAAGCCATTGATGAGATTCTGGGCGAAAACCAAACGGGCTTGTTTCTGATCTGCTGTCAGCCTGTGAGGAACCCACCTGGAGCAGATCTTCTTGAGCCCCAACTCCCGCTTTAAAATTGTTTTGCATGTTGACGATCCAATGCCAACTTCATGGCGTATCTGTGCATATGATGCATGTGGATGTTCAGCGACGAAATCCTTGACGGCGTCCACGTTTTTAGGCGTTACTGCTCTGAGGCGTCTTCCACAGCGAGGACGATCTTCCAACACGATTCTCCCGGCCCTTAGATCAGCAAACCAGCGCTGGATGGTCCGCTTCGAAGACACTGTATCTCCTCTAAATGTTTCCTGCAGTCGGGCAAGGCATTCCTGGGGCAGAAGATTGTTTTTAAAGTCGTGAAAGATGGCAGCCCGAAGGGCTTGACAACATTTAACCATGCTTGAGCTCGTGAATGACGTGAGAGACTGAAAGTGGCCTGCGTCCGCTTGCATCTCTTGCCTCTCCTCTTGCACGCGCTGGCCCGTCTCTTCTAAATCTAAGTCATCAGTTGTCCCTCTACAGTTCTGTGAGAGCAGAAAATTTTCTCCTCCTCTCGTCGTGTTTAAAAAATTTGGGTGACATTGCTTATGGTTTGCCCCTCGTATTTTTTCAGGCTCTTAAGTATATGTTTGGTCTTACAACGCGAAGCCGGAGGGAGAAGGTTCCTGGAACTCAATCATGTTTTTTCGTACCCTGAATTGTGAGGTCATCGAAGTGATGTTGGAAGAAGGTTGTGCGGGATGCCCCATCCACTCAGCAACTAACGAACTGGCTAAAAACAGGAACGTGGGGTACTCTATTCAGGGTCAGCGAACGTTTGTGTGGAGTGCAGTTGGAACAGAACAGAAACCGTGTGACCGGAAACGGATGATGGTGCGGTCGGGTTGTTTTTACAATGACAATGGTGTACTACGTTTACGCAACACGGATAAGCAAATGGACTTCGTGCTTAGTGTTCGCCAAAAGACCTGCCAGAACGACGGAGTCGAAGTTTTTTTGGTCAAAGGAGTGAATCATATGAGTATTCTTATTTTGGACTGGCCCTCAGCCGGGAGGTGGCGACGGGCCACCAACAGCAGTCTCGGTGGAAAAAATGACGCTTTGTCCCTGCAACAATTGTTACCGGAATATATGCAGTATATGTTGGACACTGCTGTGGACCATGAAAACCGTCTGGCGGATGCTATCAACGAGTTAAACTGCCGTGCCGGGAAGGACCGATTAAATACACTGTACATCTTGTCCAAAGTGAGTGGCATTCTGGCTGCACTTTCCGTAAGACTGACCAATTATCAAAATCTGGAAAGTTTTGGCGCGACTGGTGTGATTCGACAGGGTCGCTCGGTGAAGCTAGATTTCAAAGTGAATAACAGCTCACAATGTGGACCGCAGCCCCGCGTCGGTGATTACGGTATGGGACACGATGGATTTTTGGTTGTTCCCTACTCGGAGTGCTTGTGGAAGTCGTCAGTCGTAAATTTCAACGGAAACCCGTACGAGTCTCGGAACGGAGAGTGGAGAAAGATAAGGAGCACACTCTTAGCCGAGAGTCACGCGATTTTTGTCCACTTTACAGCACCGGTTGATTTGTCCGGAAATTTGTTGTCTGCTGCTATGGAACAAGAGCATACACGAACGTTCAACTTGTTGTCGGAATTGGCCGGTGCATTGGAGGAAAATGATGTTTATAACATCAGACGACTGGTTGAATCATCGGAAAAAGTTGTTCTGATACCGGATATCTTCGCGCGTTTCACTGTGTGGAAGAATCTGGCCGGCGGAGCCACTGGATTGCTTTTCACAGCTGCAGCAGTATTTGTATATTGGCAGTTTCGTGTCGTCTTGTTAGGTTGTTTTCGTAGATAACGGATTCCATCCAGTCCTCCCCCACCGTCAGTTACCACGTCTTCGAACCCGGCAACCGGAGTTCCTATTGAGACCGTCATTCGGGTGGGGACTTCGATCACGCCCTACGACAACTCTGAAAAGGTGGTTTGCCTTTATCCGGATTGTGCAACGTACGGACCCCTCCATCAAGTCAACATCAAACAGACTACCGAAGGTGGAACTGATTCGCCCGGAGTTCGAGTCTGATGAAGTTGCAATGTGAGGTTTGTTTTAGTTGTTCTAATTTGCCGGTCAATATTTTAAGGTCGATTCTCATGAGCCACATATTGCTCACATGTACTCGAACTGTAATTCCCATGCTGTAGTTCTCGTTATTGTCTTGTGAGAATGATATTTCAGTGTAAAGTGAAGAATGCGCTTGTTTAGATTGTTGTCCTGTTCGAACGATAAGGATGAGTTTTGAAGCTCGGTTTGAGACTCGACTTCTCGTTTTGTTTTCTAGCTTTTCATTCAGTCTACTTTTCATCAGCTTGCTATCTCGGCTTTTCTCAATTTGTTGTGCAAATAATAATTCCGAAAAGGAGTACTCGTAATTATCGTGTATCGTAAGGTCAAAAGGACTTCCGAGTTCTCAAAAAGAGAGCAGGTCGTTTCAAGTGAGCCTGGCTTAAATTGAGCTTGTTTATCTGCCATCTCCCTTCCTGCCTGCATGCCTGACTGCCTGCTTAGCTGCCTGTCAGCCTGCTTGCGGCATCCGTATTACCATTTTGTTCACAAACGTTTTATTATCAAATAAACGCAACAGAAATGAATCATATTGAGTTTGCTCCGTCGGGACTGACAGTGTTAACCAGAGCTTTGAAACTTCAATCGGTCCCACAACCTGCAACATTCCGGCCGGTTGAACGAGGAGTTCTTCCGTTCGTTTTTGATGGCAAGAAAGTAACACTCAATGCAAGACTGCTGGTCTCCTTCATTTGTCGACGGAGTGATCGTAGACGCGATTCCACTTGCAACGGCCGTTCCTTTGCCATGACAACCGCATTTTTGGCCATGGCTTTGACCGTCTTGCTGGTACCTTTGCCAGTGAATTTGCTTGCCAGGGTCTTCGTAACGCCTGCAATCAAAATATTAAGGATATCATTCAACGAGTGGGCGAAGCCACCCCTTCACATTTAAAACGGAATGTATGGGATAGTAACAAGCATAGTGCAAAAAAAGTTTGTTCTTTGGAATTCATGGAAGATGTCATGGATAGCAAAGAAAACCCCATTTTTCTGTCGCATCTTTTTTAAAATTTATTTTTATGTGTTGTTTCTTGTATACGTGTAAATCAAATACAACACCCAATTTGATTTTCTAGTTTCATAAAACAATTGACAGACACGATATAATATAATTTTATCGAAATCATGGGCTTGAAAAATTTCGTTTGAAGATATGTAACACCGGCCAATCGTCATCGTTTCTATGGTAAAATTGAGTAAACTGGAAAAATGCCTATGTGAGCTTATAAAGCTATGTGAGCTTGTAAAGCTCGTGTTTTCAGGCAGCTTAAAACTGCAAACATGTGTGGAGCAAAGAATAAGTATTTATTAAAAAAAACAGCGATTTCCATTTTGATAAAAGCATTTATGGTGCCGGTGTTCGATTCAGAAAAAGAATCTTTCAATGATGACTTTCTTAAGATTGGACCGATCGACGTCTGGTTGGTCTTCTAACCAAAAGTGCTGTTAAACAAGCCTTATAAGGCTGCGCTTCATCAAATTGTGTATTCTTCACGATTTTTCAACTGCCGTCGCAAGGTCAAAAAGATCTTTAAGTTCATTGGTATCACAGCTTCTTTTATCGATAAATCCTGATGAGCCCTTCATGTTAATAGCAACTGTTTATTTCCAAACGATAGAAGCAAATCTGAACGTTCTTTTAAAACAAAAACCACGCCTGGAGGCCCACAAAATCTGGAACAAACGACACGCGGAGACCACTTTATTGGATTTACAAACAACGGAAGGAGATGAGTGGCTAACTACTGTATCCAAAGGTTAACTTGTTTTCGGAACCACACACCTGTTAGAGGTCTACTGTGTAACCATTTATACGTGCATAATGGTGTTAATTTTTACATGTACCGCATTGATAAGGCCACCCTTTCATTTTCGTACAACCTTTAATTATATGGCCGCTTGCTGCATAAGAATGCATGCTGTTTTGTTTCATGAAAACAAATCTCAGCAATCTAACAAATTCATAAAACATTTAGAAAACATAATATTGTTCAGGTTTCTAGTTTGCAACAACTTCAAGCATGTTACATTTCGGGCCACTACAATTGAATACAAGTAAAGTGAATAAAGATATCAATTTGGCGCGTTGCCAGAACCTTTGAATACTTAACTGAATGAGTATTACAAGTAACACAAGTGACTGACCGATTTAACGACACTGTTTCGGAGCAAAACTAAGAGGACTGCATCGGCTAAGCTTGCACCGACTTGACGGCCAGCCCTAAGAATCCTTTTTTCTTGTAATATTTCAGAATAGAAATACTAATTGAGAAATCAAGTGGGTAGTGGGTAGTTTTCGGACAATCAGCAACCTGACCTGCAGCGATTGCTTTGTTTCTACTTTTTCCCATTTTCAACCGTGCTTTTTCAGAGTGAAATGCACTTTCCGCTTCCTCAACTTTTTTAAATACGTTAAACTCTTTGTGTGGATTTGATATGTTTACTACCATGCCTCGGGGAAAGTCTCTTGATCCCGATACAGCTCGAGCTGCTTTTCGGCTGAGGAGCAAATTTACTAAATGGAGAGAGATTGGCTGGATCTTTGGGAAAACTACAAACTGGGCAAGAAATACTTGGAATTCATTTGACGCTTAAAATGGTGAGCGCGAGGTAGTCTGGAATCTGATTGATTGATTGGCAACCGATAATCGGAATGCAACGGGAAAATGGATTCAAAATTTTCTTTCGTCTTACGGGGTGGTAAAACTATTTGTGAAAACAGTCCAACGGCGGTTTTTGGAGCTGGGATGGCACAGAGCCAAGGTAAAAGGTTTCGTAACGCTGTTTGTCCATTAATTATGTGAGTGATTATTTGCTTTGGATTTGTTTTGTTTTCGATTGCAGTTGATTGGTTGATGAATTCGGTTTCATTTTCTAAAGTTTGTACGGGACGTCTTCACGCCTCTCCACAAGGAAAGCCGTGTCATGTGGCGCCAGGATCGCCAGCGGGAGATGATTTTGCAACCCGAGTTGCTGAAAAAGTGGTTGTTCAGTGTTTTTTAGGCTGGAAGATTGTGGCCGCGTGAAGGTCAGTAATAGTCCTTCATTGATTGGTCTCTTTGCAAATTTGTTTTGGCATATTTGCGGCTTTTTTTCTTTTCAACTTAGGCTATTTGTTGGCGGACGACCGGTTGGTTTACTGCCTTCTTGAACTCCCTCGCTCTAATGGTGTTTTGTGTAGATTCTCCTGAAAAAAGGAAAATCACCTTATGACCCTTGTTCCAGGTGAAAGGAGGATACCGGCGTGGCTGTTTCATGGGATGGGGAATGATCTCCCGGGAAGGTCCTGTCTGCTTGATTCCTTGCACGGGTCAAGTCCCTGGACTGGAGCATTGGGGTCAGATTAAGACGATGAACATTATGCGCTATCAAGATATTATCCATGAGCATGTTGTGCCTTATTTTGAAGGGACTGCCCAGGGTGCGAACTACATTTTCAAGCAAGATGGCGCAACAATCTACACCGCAAAAATCCTCATTGATTTTTTTCAGCAAGAAGGAATATTGGTCGCACCCTGGGTGAGCTGTTCGTCGGATCTGAGCATCATTGAAAATGCCTGGGTTTAATTAAGAAAGACATCTCGACCCTCGCAATAGACAACAAGGAGGATTTATTTTCTGCTGTACAAGCTTCTTCGATCAAGAATCGTACACCAGAGCTTTGCGAAAGTTTGAGAGCATACCGGACCGGTTGGCTGCTGTAATTGCAGCTGAAGAGTTTCGCACAAAGTATTGCGAGACTGCCTGATTGCGTTGACTGTTCCGTTTCGATGTTCCTGTTTTTCAAGTTAAACCGGCTTCCATTGATTGTTCTATTGTTTAAAAAATGTTTTTGTTCGTATACGATACCTGTTGATTGCTCAATTGTATGCCCTCTGTCTATTTTTTTTCCGGTGTTGCTTTTTGTTTTTGATGTTTCTTCAGCTCGGTGATGTCATGAAATTTTAAATTTTCATCCATTTTGTACATAGCTTTCATCCTTTACATAAACTGAATAATAAATTCTTTGTGTGAAAATAGAACAAAACAACTGCTGCAGATCAAGTGGTTGATTGTTCGATTGTATGAAAATCACCCCTGTTCCGCCCCTTTTGCCCATCCCCCGGACCCTCCATTACACTCAATCTTGTCGTTGACTGTAGCTGACTTCTTCCAAAAGCGGTGGCTGGTTTAAATCATTGTCTTAACACATTCAGTACGTTCATAACTGTCGGTTCACAGTTGACTTTCACCTTTTTCGTCAGCAGTTTTCACCTTTAGCTATTGCGTTCGTAACGTTTAATTGTAGTAATGCAATCTCTAAGAAGGTGCAACCAAAAGCTGATGGTGGAAAAACAACATTTCTCGTCTGCTGCAATCTCCAGATTGCATCTGCATCCGCAGTGAACTTGGCCGCTGCTTTAACGGGAAATTTTTCTTGCGTGAATTCGCAAGACATAACTTTCATAATTCATAATTTTCCCCAATACAAGCACGAAAAATTGTACTAAATTATAGTGCTGAAAGTTAAAGGGACATGCATCAACCTTGCGGTGAAAACTGTTTAAGAATATTAGCTAGTATCATGGTCATCGATTTGTCATTTGTTGCCAAAATCGTTTTTTGTTTGAAGTTCCAGGGTTGTATCTCTAGCCGTGGCCGCTAACTCACAAGTTCTTCCATTCATTGTCTGCTACCGGAGATATTTGCAACGACATTAATCCCTGGTCCCTGGCCAACGTAAAATAGTCACTGATCTCCTCGCGCTAGCTTTTATCGGAATTCGGAACAACAGTTAAAGGGAACAGTTTATCTAAACGGTTATCAATTAAATATTGTTACGAGTATCAGCTATGCAAACATGTCCAAGATGTTACACCGCAAATTTTCGCCTTATCTCAGTAAGATTCCACCTGGGAATACACAGTGGCCCCCTGAATTATCAAATCAAGGTCATGGATATCCAGCGATAATTCTAGGTCATGAGCGGGAATCTGTACGTCATACCGTGCCCTTAAAATACCGTAGACTCGCGAGTACTCGTTCGACGAAGAGATTAACAAAATATTTCTATTCTCAACATTTCCGACTTCACTTGACCTTCAACATGGCTTTCTTTTCATTGGTCATCCTCATAGCAGCTCTTCTAGTTACACCCCTGACCGTAACTGCCAAACCGCAATGGAGGACCAATTTCGATCGGTCCGATCCGCGGACCGTTCTGGAGGACGATTCCGCGTACATTTACGCCAGTATCGCGCAGTCCGTCCTCCAATACAAGATTGCCAAGGAGGCCGCGGAGCTCGGACTGGATCGTTCCGATGCGGTGAACCATGTGTGCTACGACGATTACGGGTGCTTCTACAAGAACGGCACCTATGGAAACTTCTATCGACTTCCGTGGGGACCGGCCGACGTCGACACAAAGTTCCAGCTCTTCACCGCCCTTGAGAATCATCGGCCGGAGATGTTGGACTATAAGAATGTGACCTCGCTCGTGACGTCATCGTTCCGGGCGGACCGACCGACGGTGATGATGATCCATGGATTTGGGAGTGGACCGTGGGGCAACTGGGTGCCGCCGATGAAGGAGGCCATCTTTCGAGGCATTGGGGTAAGTAGATTAGATAGACATGACAGGCTGCAAATTAATTGCAATTTACAAACTTTTGCCTTTTCTATTGTTTTAAAAACAAGTCACATGAAAGTGAAAAACCATGGTGACCCATCCCATTCCAAAATTGGAAATTTGCGAAGGTGTTTGGTAAATTTTGTCTCGCTACACTACATACTATAACGCAGAGTTTTGGGTGTAAAACATTTGAATATCTAGCCAAAAAGTCAAACACTTGGTAAATTGGACAAAATTCGTCTAATAAAGTTTTCAAAAGAATTTTTGAATGCATTTACGTACACGCACGACTTTTAAGTTTCGTTTTTAGCTGACGAGTCGTAACCCCAAATTGAATTAATTTTTTAGCATACTTAAGTTATTTAGGAAAAAAATGAAGTCGGTTTAAGATGTACCTACGTCACATGTAGCTTCTTAAAAAGTCTGTGTCCAACTATGGAGGCAGATGCTTATAATGTTGTGTCGGTTGATCAGAAAACATTAAAAGGTTAATGCTTCTTTTAGGGACCTGTGAATTTCATCTTTGTTGATTGGAGTAAGGGTGCCGCAGCGCCTGATTATTGGGCCGCCTCCGCCAACACGCAAATGGCTGCCGTGCAGATATCAAAACTTATCGCTGGCCTGAAGTGAGTATCGTGGTACATGTGTTGCCTGCACACCTGACCCGTTTATCTTGCTGATATGGCCGATGACCTTGGTTGTAGCACTCATTTGGGATCTACCTCGTCTTCCTTCCACTTAATTGGCCATTCTTTGGGCGCGCACGTAGCAGGATTCACGGGTCACAGGTTAAAGTCTATGTGCATGGGTGTCTGTGTCTGTGTCTGTGTCCTTGCCCATGTATATTCTCCTCACTTTGCGTGCCTACGGTGCATTTAGGCTGAACGTCCTTGGTCACGAGCGAGTTGGAAGGATCACCGCTTTGGACCCCGCCGGCCCGGTCTTCGAAGACGCCCCGCACACGGATGGTTTTCTCAGTGCTGATGATGCAGACTTCGTTGCAGGGATCCACGGAAATGCCGTCGCCTTGATTCAGGGTGGCTTCGGAATGTGGTCACGAGTCGGTCACATTGATTGTAAGACCGGCAGCGTTCTTTGGTCTAATCTGAATACAATATAATTACCAATGTCGGGCGGTTTATTCCATCTTGAAAGGTTGAACAAAGGATTACTAAAATCGAGTATGTTATTTCAAAATGCGATGTTTGTGGTTTTAGTCTATCCTAACGGAGGCGAGTGGCAACCGGGGTGCGCCGCTTTCCTGTCCGGCATTTTCGGCAGCATCTTCCAGGGAGATTGTAAGTTTTGGGCTGCGTTTTTTGAGTGGATTTATTAACAAAAATAAGTATTAAGGCAATGATGTTTAGGGAGTGGTGTTCCGGAAACCGCCAAATGCCACCACAACCGTGCCATTGAATTCGCCATAGAGTCAGTGAACGAGCAGTGCTCTGATGCCTACCGGAGTTATGGTTGTGACAATTACACGGACTTCAAGGACGCCAAGTGCCTCCTCGGAGCGGAAACCGGTGCCATGAACCTTTTCGCCACGAACACGCCGCAAGCGAAGAAGCACTATCTCGTCACGAAGGGCGAAGAAGAACTCGGCTTTTGTGGTACATAAAGACATAATTTATCTAGCCATATTTATCGTTTCATGTATCATTTTATGTAACACATTGATTGATTTTAAAATATGATAATAATAATATTTATTATTGATACAATTAATCAATATTATTCATTATTGATGTAATAAATCAATATTGATCATATCAATTAATTTTATTTGAGAGACTGCACCATATGAAAGCAGTCACTAGCATTGTGCAGAGTGTAATTTTTTCACTTTATTTATCATTACATCTAATTTACGTCTCACTAAATACAATGTTTGTAAATTTTTGTTTGTTCCAGCGCATTCCATGAAGGTGTCGCTCCAGCTGTCGGCCGAATCGGAGACCTCGGAGGGCACCATCGACGTCATCCTCGTCGGGCGAGACGGCGTGGAGGAATCCATCGAGCAGTTGGTGTGAGTTCTTCCAATCCAATTTTACACACACTCAAACTGGATTAAAGAAAATCAATATATAAATATAAATATAAATAAAATAAATATAATTCCGATTTCAAATCATCTTTTGCTAAATTGAAATAAATTTCTAATTTAATTAAAGTTATAAATCTTGATTTAAACAACATTATTTTCAACATGTAAAATATTATCTAAAAATACTGAAAACAATTCGCTCACAGGCTGGTCAACGGAAAGTTCCGGCCTGGTTTCCGTTTACCCCCGCTTAATATTATAGTGCTCTAAAGAAATATTCATGATATAGGTACCGCGAAGATTTGCCTGCCGGGAAGCGGCTCGTTGAGGTCGTGGCCAGCCGAACGAGGGTCACCGACCTGCAGGCCGTTAAGATCAAGTACGAGCCGAATGACTGGCTCGGCTGCGGCTGGACCAGCTGGTTCCCCTGCTGGGCCAACCAAATCACCGCGGACTCGGTTGAGATTGACAGTTTAGACGGTCACGGGTACGTTCCACCTACGAATGCATCAAACGAGCTTTTTTGGAGCGGAATCTTTCCTGCATTATTGTTTTTATATTATTTTTAGGGACCATCGTTGTGGCGGATTCGAAGTTTTCTACAAGGGACACACTGTTGAGGTCCCCTTGGCGGATTGTGTGGCCATTGTTCCATGAGGAAATGTGTTTTTACAACGACCTGTTGTGCTGTGATGGGGGCGGGGACTTGTTCGGGGGCGGGGACTGGTTGAGATTTAATGAGAAGAGCGCTGCCGTTTTACGGGATGATTTGTCAAGTTGGCATGTGATAGAACATTGCAATTCTGCCTTTTGTTTTTTTGTCATTCACGTCTTGCGATTTTGAAGGCACAATGAAAATGCAACTCTTCTTCCTCCGAGGAATTTTTTTTCCGCTCTGATTGTGAGATTATGTTTGGCATGCAAGCACGGATTCTAATTGTTCATCGTGACGAATTCTGTACATTATAAAAGGGAGACACGTTTCAAAGCAAGTCAATTATAGCGATCCTGTTCGACATAAAAAGAGCACAACGATGATCCCAAAACGTGCGCTTCCCGGCAGTTTAAAAATTCAGAGATTAGGCACATGCCGTGGCCTACGAAAAAACGAAAACGGGAAAACTACGAAAATTCAATTTAACAAAAAGTGAAAACACAAAAAAAACTAAAATCTTCCAAAAAGGGAAAACTAGGAAAATTTAAAAAAAAATTAAAAGTAAAAAACACCGAAAAACTAAAATTTCAGGATGTATTAAGATATATTTTGACTCGTTTTATTTATTTTTAAATATTTTTTAGCTCCAACCAAATGTAAAAATAAGTACCAACAGAATGATGGCGGCAAACAACGGCACGCGAAAACGATTTAATCAATCAAGAATATTGTAATTTGGGTATTAAAAGTATGATGACCTTTTCGCAAAAGAAAATGTGGTTTTCGGATCTGGCAACTGTCGACCCTTCTTCTCTGAAGAATCGTGCCACGAGTAAACTGATCCCTAACAGCGTGTCTTTCCCGGAACATTGTTTTTTTCTCTTCGGTTTTCTCTTTATTTGTTCCCTTATGACGTGACTTTCGCTTGTTTTGACCGATTGCAACGGGAAGATGAGCTTCTGAGAACGCGCGGAAGGAAACGACGAAAGGGGAATGAATGGGAAGGGTTATGTCCTCCCATCCTCTTGCCCCGTTGTTCGTACGAAATAGAGCGCACATAAAACGCCTACACAAGTATTTGAACACACTAAAAGAAATAAATCATGTTTATTTGTTTTTTCGTTTTTAGTAAAATCAATTTTCGTAGATTTCCTTTTCTGAAGATTTCAATTTTTCCTTGTTTTCTGAAATATTGGTTTATATTGGAAATATTCTATGTCTCTGAAATATTGGTTGGTTAATGTCTCATCTCATACAGTTCTTCGATCAAGTTGGAATCGCAATATGGAGCTCGAAGCCGTTCAGCACTTGCATGGATTGATTGATTGATTGATTGATTGACTCAACGGGTTCTTCTTGTAGAAAGACAAACCGGAATGATGAAAGGCCTGAGAGACCTGAAAGGCGAGTTAGAAAACTCTCCCGCCCAAGGCGAAAATCATGATCAACTGCATTCGATGAGATTGTTATAGACCGGCGAAGATTCCGGCAAACCTAAAATGTACTTTCGCTCTTCGAGATATTTTGCGAGGTGTGTTTTTCGATAGTGCTGATATTTACCTCCCGTTTTAGTAAAAATTTCATCAAATAGCAGCCGTGCGTGAGAATATTACTATAAATATATTAAATTTTAGAATATTTTACCTGTTCACTACTTGACTGAATACAGGATCTCTGTCGGTCCGTAAAAGCTCATCAACTTTTTATTCTGTTGTGTTAACTGCCGGGCTTATCCGCACACAATTCCATGGAATTCTGCGTATCAACGTTACTGCATCTCTTTCTGGGCGTTTCCCTCATAATCCGCCACTGCCTGGGTTATTACGATACAATAGCATGTTACGGTAAGTTGCTGTATCCATTCATGCCATGAAGAGGCGGCACGCATTAAACCTCAGGTCAAGGCAAACTGTCTTCTATATTACATTATTAATCTTTTTTTATTAATTTTTTATTAATTTATTTTATTATTTATTATTTTATTTTATTAATTTATTTTATTAATTTATTAAACTTTCCCTTTCTTTACGCGAATGCTA
>LRSR01001973.1:0-12114 GCA_001579985.1 Hypsibius dujardini | reverse complement strand
CCTTTCTTCCAGTTTATTTCTCTAACGGTCTTTACTATCAGTCTAATAAACTTGTTAACTATCCAACTGACGGTTGGTAGACCTAACAATAATTTCGAAAATTATCTCTTTAGCACCGCCGGCGTCCCAGACCAAGGTTGCAGCGACTAAGATAACAAAAGACTCCACGATGAATACGAATACTACGACCGGCGGCCACGAAGGGGAAGGGTACGGGTACGACAAGAAGGATGACGAAAATATATAGGTAAAAACAACGAGGACGATCGGAAAGGCAACGGGAAGAGGAACGAGGATGAGGAGGACACCGACCGGGAAGACAAGGACGGAAAACCCGATCATGCCCAAAAAGGGTAGAAGGACGATGATGATGATGATGAAGATAAACGAGAGGGGGAAACAGTATCATGACCGTTCGCACCACGACTCTGAAGGAAAGCGACACGGTGATCGCAATGACGGAGGGAAGGAGGAGGACGATGACCGAGACAGTCGAGAAAGTAATGGAGATGAGCCAAAAAGGGAGACGGTGATCGTTCGGAGGACGACGACGGATGTCGCCAAGGTGGTCGGAGTAGGTATATTCCCAATTGGATGGCGATCGTGAGGATGGTAAAAAATCCAGACACCGTGATCGTCACTCTGACGGAAAGGACGGCCGCAAACGGGATCTGGATTGCATGTACAATCGGTTCGACCGGAAACGTTTCGGGGATCGAGACAACGAAGGGGATGCCGAAGATGATGGGAGACGGTTCCCGGCGAGGAGCCTCACGTAAGTGATTGTACCACCACCGACGGTCGTCGCGACACAAAACAACACAAAACCTTTGGTTATTATGGTCTAGCCCGCAATAAAGTGGCTTCTGCCATTTTAGGACGGATGATGTCTCTAGAATTATTCATTCTCTTTTGCCGGAACGTTCTGAGACGTGTTGCATTGGATAAAATTAATGACGTTTCGTGTATTGGCCGGGAAGATTTTCCACCAAAGAGCTGGAAGGTAATTTTAACGGTTCACTGACGAGAGTTGTGTTAGACAGTCGATTGTTCATTCAGACGGCAATTATTTCTCTGCTTTGTCACCTCCGCGGGGTATGTGTATCATAGTATAGTACTACCATTGACCTGGACACTTATCGTCGACCTTGTGCCGCTGTAGCCGTCCTGATGGCAGTCCTGGCGGTGCATACCTTCGGCGCCAAGGCCGACTGGTGGAAAGTGAAAGGTCTTGCGCCGAGCTCCGCTCCGACTCCTGGCTCGACGGCTGCTCCCACGGCTGCTCCACAACCAAGAAACCTTCTCCGGCACCGGGGCCTTCGCCGTCACCGTCGCCGTCGCCTTCGCCCAGGCCTTCGAGCAATGAAACGTCCGACGACGACATCAAGTACTACCGCAAAATAGACGAGGACAACGACAAAAAGAACGGTAAGCTATTTCGACTGGAATAACATTTGGAAAGTAAAACAAATTACAGTTCGACACTTGAGCAAATAAATTTATTCATCAGCTAGTTAATTGAAAGTCACGTTTTCTCATAAATTTTAGTTGTATTTGAACAGTTTTTTCTAATTTTATCAGCATTTCTAACTGTTCTCCTCACACATATAGATTCGACTGCAATTGTTACAGTTTTCATAAATAATAATAGACATGTGCGACACACCAATTAGGGTCTGTTCGTAGCGATACATAACCTGAACTCTTATCCTTAAGTTCGTGTGACGTCACGAAAAGGGGCGGTGTAACGACTTAAGGTATGGTTTACGATAACTCTGATGCTTAAATATCAAGTTTAAGGAAAGGCCTTTTGAAATCGTTTACATACATCCTCGCTGTCAATTAACTTTACGACGATACATATTTGGGAAGGGAATTCATTTTGTGATTTTCTGGTGCTATTGGGGATGGGTGGAACGTTCTGATTCTCGTTCAGCGGTTTATTTTCTGGGGGCACTTTTTCAACGTTGGATGCCTCTTCGATGACGGTAGCGGGCGTCCGCTCCGCGACATTGCGGAATTTTAAACTGGCTGTGTTGTCGTGTTTCTTGTCGAAAATCATTGGATGTTTGAAGTGATTTTATATCTGAATTCAGAATAATTATTGGAGACAGGGAAATACTCTTGATTTCAAGACATTCAGAAGCTAATTTGGAGTTTAATGTATCGTACATCAATCAATCAAGCGTTGGTTTCTCACTTGAATTAGCTGTATACGCAATCAATCAATCAATGGCTCGATTTTTCGCTTTGTTATTGTTGTTCGTACTTACAGTTTGCGCACTATCCAGGCCAGATCGGTGTTCAGTTTGATCTTTAAATTTATTATATTTTAGAATTCATTATGTTTTTTAATTGATTTGTTTAAGAACCTGTATTTTAGGATCTTTAAGATCAGCTGATAATTTAATGTTTTGGTATGGTTGGTCGCCGAACACACAAATCAATTGTGCCACACGTTAACGCTAACCATAATTTAAAGTTAAGGATAGGACCTAAGTTATGGGTTGGCTCCGAACAGACCCTATTCAATAATGGTTTCACTTGAGCCTTTGCTTATTTATTAAGTTTGTCATCAGTATTTTTATCTTTAAATTTGCTCCGATAACACAGCGCCTCAATTTGAAAAGTATCGTATTCATCAACATAAGAGTATTTTAGTCAGAAGCCTTATCTGTTGGTTTTAAAGCCTTAATCTTGCTATTTGCTGTGTGTATATAGGAAAGAAAAAGAACGACGGTGACGGAGATGATAATCATGATGATGGGGGCAAAAAGGGCTACAACTACGGCGACCGGGACGGAAATTGTGATGGTGCTGATGATGATTATAATGATGGCAAAAAGAAGAACAATCGTGATGACAACGATCGGGACAATGTGAGGAAGAAGAACTACCGCAGACAGAACGACAGCAACGATCGCCATTACAAATACTACAGGAAAAATAACAACCATGACGATGATGATGACGACAACAGGGACAGTAAGCGGAAGAAGAACGACCGGGGCGACGACGAGAATAAGCACAAAAAGAATAACAATCACGACGATGACGACGGCCGGGACAGGAAGGACAACAACGACCGTCATAGCGACGATCACGATGCCGATCAGAATAACAAAAAAGGAAAGGGCGGCACAACAACTAAAACTACCGCAAGAACAACCGTGGCAACAGCGGCCGCGATGACGATCATGATGAGCATGAGGAAGAACGGAAGAAAGAAGAATAATCAAAACGATGATAATTATCAAGATAGTCGAAAGGGAGACCGAGATCGGAATGACGATGACGACGGTAACCAAAAGAAAGGAAAGGGAAACAGCAATCACGACGGATGGAAACATGACGGCAAGGACGACCGGGACGATGATGATAACCGAAAGGATGGTAGAAATGGCAATGGCGGTCGGGGTAACAACCCGGTGATGGTTAGCGGAAATATCACGACCGTGATAATAATAGAGATGATCGGGACAAGGGCCGCAACAACTATGTCTTTGTCAAGATCTGAAAATGTGGGAAAACTCATCATCCAATTGAGTCTTCCTTGCATTTCTTCTCTCCTCTTACTTGAAGTTAAATTCTTGCTTCGTTTTTTTTTGTTTTCCAACTCTCTCATCCATCCAGTGAGCCCTCGTAGTAGTCTGCCTGGCGCTGACCGTGGTGATCTGCGCGGCAGACAAGGACTACAACGACGACTACCGTTCCTCTAATTACCGCACATACAACCGCAATCACGCGCGCGACGGGGAGGTCGCGATCACGTGATTCGACGCGATCACGACGGTGACGACGACGGTGAGCAGAAGAACGGCAAGGGAAAGAACAATAATGACGGACGGAAATATGACGGCGAGGATGACTGCGACGACGACGACAACAAACTCGGGAATCACGGAAAGAACGATCACGATGGGAAGAAGGACAACTACTGCAGTGGAATGGGATGTTCCGACGACTATGGAGAGGACTACGACAACGAACGGCACAACGAACGGACAACGATGAGTATTCAAACAGAGTAGTTGATGAGGCGTTGTTCTTCTCCAAAAAATCTCTGCCTATTGCGTAGATGAGATCCTTTTCATGTCTGCAGAACTCGAATGGTTCCTCACGTGAGAAGACGGAATGGACCCTGTTGAGACAGTCATCCAGACTGGCGCCATTCTCGCAGCGCCCTTCCACGGCCACCGTGACATAGTCCGTGTACAAGATCCTCGTGGGGAAGAACCCTTCAATTAAATAAGTTTACAATATATAGCCAGTCAGAGATCATCGCGGTCGTCCTCGCTGTCATATTTCGGTCCGTCATGTATGTTCTTTTCCTTGTCGTTCTTCTGCCCCTTCTCGCCGGAAATTGTGATGAATGTGTCCTGAAAGACACGCAAACAGTGTCCGGAAAATGGATCTGTGAAGGCGGTCATCCAGTTTGCCGCCACGCCAGCTGGATCTCCAGTGACCGAAGAGCTCAGTGCGACGTAGTGAGTTTCCGCGTTCAATTCTTTGATAGCGTCGTCTGTGTTGTGGTTAAATAACCATACCAGGGACCAGTTGTCTGAAATTAATCAAACCCTGATTAAATTTCAATCTTAATCACAATATGACCATTGGGCACAGCGGGCACATTTTGTTTGCCTTATTGTTATTGACCTATATATTGCAGTGAGTCCAATAAAAATTCAGTATTGTCTTCTTCAGAATTTGTGCCCGGAACTTGATTGACAAAGCCAGTTAAGGATGCTCCATGGCTGCAGAAAATAATACAAAACACAAGTGAACTCCCTTTCAGTGGGTTTTTCATTTTGCCCTAGGGAACATACCGTAAAATAAAAATAGGAAATTAAACTGCATTAAGTGGGGTTAATCTGTGTGCATTTTAATAGCTAAATTGATGAAATTTTTCAAATGCAAAGTACGAAGCTTTACAAATGCGGACGTAGTTTTAAATTTCAGTTCTACGTATTCTCAGATAACATGGCCGTGGTACACAAGTATGCTTGCTCGCTCAAATCAGCCTGTGGAAATTCCCCTGCAAATTTTTAATGTTTTGTTATAAACGTGTCATGAGAAGGCCGAGAATTAAATTAAATTATTATTAAGTTATTACTACGTAAAAGAACGTATCTTAATACAGCCCGGACAGAAGCGCGTTTGACTTCTGACACGTGAGATTTTTCGGTATACAATAATCTCACACGAGCGATCTCGCAATCATTATCCAGAGCATGCTAAATCCACTTATCATTAAAAACTGCTAGAGTAAGAAAAAGAGAGTATATAAAACTATAAAGAATTGGTGGAACGTCCGGACATCCACCAGTCTTCCACCTGATTCTTTTTCTATTTTTTCCAAAAGTCTTTTGCCCTGCTATGAAGTGCGCTCTGGTTTTCCTGTGTCTGGCTCTGGCCATGGCCGTCTGCTCAGCGGGAAAGGGCAACCGTTACGACGATAACTACAACGACCACCGCGGAATGGGCAACTATCGCAATCAGTACCGCGATCACGACTACAAATACGACGACGAAAAAGGTGGAAAGAAAGACGACGGCAAAGACTACGGCAAAGGCGGAAAAAAAGGACGATGGCGGAAATAGCAACCCCAAAGGCCGCAATAACAATAACGACCGCAACGTTGGTGATAATGACCACCATAACAGCCGCAAAAAACAACTATGACAGTTACGAGCGGAAGCACTGATGAAACCCCTTTTAACAAACGCTTTTTTGTATGACCGGCAGAAGGAATGCCTTTTTTCTACTGACCCGAGTTTTTGTACTGTTTTTTCACTTCCAAACACAACAGTGAAATGTGGCGGACCGACGGAACAACGCAATCTGAGTAGCAAAACAAGTGAAATTTCTCGTGGCCTCGTGATCAGTGAAACCTAACGGCTACTGTGGTGGGCTACGACGAACCATGGGCAAACTGTATTCGCATTGTGCTTGAAAGATTTTACTCGTGGCAATGAACCTGCAAATACAAATGTCGACGCCGTACTAACCAAACGTGAGGCCACATTTTCGAAATGATAACTGTAAGTGTGGGATAGTTTGCTTCCAAGAACGACCAAAAACACCAAGCCAATTTAGCTCTCCCCATGCATCTATAGTGAATGGGACGTTTTTTCTCCCTTGGAATAAGTTGCGGAATGTTGCTGTCATTATATCAGCTCGCTCCCCGTTAGTTTGTCTCCAGACAAAATGCATTTTTAATTACACATGTTTTAATTGAGTTGTTAGCCAATCGTAACGACATCCCCTCAGACGCCATTTGGTTCTACTCGACTTCTACCCTAAGATTTTTCAGCAGCAATAATAAAATGTTTTTTAGTGATAATGAAATATTCATAATTCTTCTCTACCAATACAATAGATTCAAATATCCCAAAACAAAATACACCTGTATCTCCTCGCCAATTTAGTGCCAGATTTGGAGTAGTTAAATACTGCTTAACAAGTTCAATAGCGACTGATTTTAAAATGAGTAGACTTCCTGTAAAATGGATGATTGATGACCAGTTGAAGTTAAATGTGCTTTGGATGTATCCACACGATAAATAATGTATGGAAAAATTGAAGTGAACAAAAGTGTTATCAATTACGTTACGGTATTCTCACATTCACAAGACAATCTGCGTACATTAATTTGAGCGAAAATATATTATGCCAATCGGTGGCCCGTTTTTGTTTGTGTGACATCGAATCACAGTAAAAGCGATGATATAAAAGCCTGATACATCCGCCTTCGAGAGGTTAGTTTTCTATCTCTTAACGAAAAAACGTGCTGACAGTAGAAACAGATGCCTGAAGGCAAACGTCTGGCGGACTTTTAAATGGACAAATACATTCTACCGCGTGGTCTACTTTCATATTACAGGGTCAAAGCTTCCTAGGTCAGTATACCGTTCAAATAACAATACAAAATGAACAGCAAAAGATTTCGTGATATATAAAAACCGAATATTTAAAAATAAAGTGCCAGTTGCAGTTGCCCCATATTTGTCTCGTGCATTGCTTTGCCGGAGCATTTTAGTGCGCCAACATTGACAATGAAGTTGCTTTGCTGTCGCTTTGTGCAACGCGGATGGCGAGGACGAGCTAAGCGAACAACAGAACAATCAAGCCGATCAAGGCAACGATAAAGAGCAGAGCCAAGTCGAGATGAAGACCACCACCCGACCGATCACCACCAGCAAGCCCGGGACAACGTCCAAAAAGCCACAGACGTCGTCCAAAAAGCCAGAATCAACGACTCAAAGACCCTCTTCGTCCAAGCCTCCTGCTACGACGACTTCTCAACAGCCTTGAAAACCGATTACCCCCATTAATAATGTGATGGTTACAGGGAGGAGTACGGCAAGACTGTCGGTTACCAGTAGCATTACTAATCTGAACGGTGCCATCAATTCTGCCTGAATCGATTGAATGCCTTATTGTTTGTACTGTTTTTCGTACATTTTATTTGAATGTCTAGCTGTGGAAATATGATGATACATACCTATATCACACTGTTGTCTAATAATAGCGAATGCTAAATATAAATTGATTGGCATCTTGAGTACGAGGGAAGGGGTCTGGAATGGGTCACTTGACTTTCCGTACCCTGGAATGAACCACCGGGTGGCAGAGGGCGCTCTGTCGCAAATCAATCGAAAACAGATAAGTCTTTGTATAGTCAGCGACCTCTATAGTGAGCTTTTTCCAACCGTCCAATTATTTCCTCTTTTAATCATGGTCCCAGTACTTTTTTTCATATCTGATACGCGTTCCACCGGGGTTATCGATTATTCTCGTCGTTTAGGATTTTAGTGACAGCCAAAACCTGTCTGGAAGTTCTGATTCCTAGGTGGCCCATTCCAAGACCCCTTTCTCATAATCCTAACAAACTGTCTTGACCGCTCCCATATGTAGGCAATACCGGTGCGTACGTCATTTGATCATTTGACAGTCTGGTCGTATTACTGTTAATTGGTACGTTCGGTATGATGGAGAGTACAAAAATATAAAGATAAGTTGGGTCTAATTGTGATAGTCCGATCATAGGCTCGTTCAGGGTCCTTACAGGTCAAAACCAGGACTCCTCACGGTAGGGCCAGGGGGTAGGCAAACGAAGTAAAAAGTTTAAAACGGGTTAATTTCAGCAGTTCCGTCCACTTTTTCACGAGTTATTCTTCCGAATTATCATCATAAAAAATTATGAATATTTATTAAAGAATAAAAACTGATTGTGTATAGAACGACAACAGCATCATTAGAGAAATAAATAACATATTTAGCTATTTTTTTCCAACCCAAGGCTTTCGAAAAAAAAGGTAAAAAATGTATAAAAGGTAGGAAAGGTATGATTTGAAAAAATCAATCCAGGACTGAAGTTTGCGAGAATAATGATTTGTTTTGGTTCTTCATGAAGGCAAATCAGAAAAGCCGATAAGGAGTAAAAACAAAGATTCGAAAAACACAGTGGATATCCTATTGGCATTAGCAAACAGAAAAGTGTTTTCTGTTTGTTGCCCCCCCCCCGTTCAAGAATCGCCCCCTGGACGCAAAAGTCCCCCTAATATCGAGGGGGTAATCGCAAATCTCTTCGGATTTGAACTTTTTTAATCGTCGACATTTTGGAAAGTAAAGATGCACATTTTTTTAAAGTATGCATTTTGTATACTAATTGACACTATTTTAGGCCCTGACCACTTACATAAATCAAGATTTTCTGGTACATATGTTCTACAGTTAGTTGAGTCTACCGTACGCTTATGTGGGGTCATTTAAACATCATCAAAACCGCTGCGGTGGTTATACGTTTGAATCTGTTTTATTTGTCATTATTTTATTCAATGTTTAGCGTATCGGTTTTCCCAGCAAAACAAAGGCTAGGTCAAGTACACGCAGCGTGGAACTGTCCTCGCACCACTTATCGTTATTCCTGACGGAGTCATAACGAGGAGGATGCACGTCCACAATTCCGCGAAGCGTAGCGGTTTTGTCATACGACATTCATCAGATGGACACCGTGTGGAGGAGGCCCCACGGAATACCCATCCAAGTCACGTTCCGCTCATCCAGCGAAACAAACGGCGAAAAACGTGCAACCAAAATGCACTTGAGAACAAGCGAGAAAAAAGTCCGGTTGGTCATTTGAGTGTGCTGCTGTGCTCACGGTGCGCTGTCTGGAGTTCCTTTTTCCAAATTATCACTCTCTGATGCGAAACTATTCTAACGAGGTTTCTTTGTGCACAATACATATTTAGAGATTTTATTTGAAAGAGATTGAAAATTGTCTGTGCTTGACTTGCTCGTGGGACTACCTGGTGTAGTTGACCCAATAGCTGGACTATGGGCTCCCTTCACACTCTACTGTCTGCCGTGATCGTCGGTCTCCTATGTACCCCAAGTAAGCCAAACTGGACCTTTATGTCATTGCCATATATTATCAAATTAATCATTTCTACCTGGTATTTAGTTATACATGGATTAATCAATACGAATACCAACTTCGGACCCTGGCCAGGAAAAGTCGTCCCATTCTACATTGACCCAGCGTATAGTATGCATGAATTTTCGATTTCTTTAAATCTATTTTCTTACACATTTTTTATAAACAAAGTGCTTGGACCCAATGTGTTTAAACTAATTTCAGCATATGTAAAACCTTTGAGTTAATAGTAGTCCCGAGTGTGTATACATATTTCGGTATCAGTGAATATTGTACATTTTAGAGCCGGAAGAGGTCAAGCAAATCAAGGACGCCATGGTCCGAGTGACCCAGGACTTGAAAACATGCATACAGTTTGAGGAAGTGCCGGAGAACTCAACGCAGTTCAAGGTCAAAATTACACCGACCAAAGAACCGGGGTAAGCAATGTAAAATGCTTTATGGGACTGCCTTGCTAACAAAAGATACATGGTTGTCCCTTTGTGTGATTAGAACACCAGAGGGTAAATGTTATACGTTTCCGGGGAAGTACATCAAAGCTAGTCCCACAGGGAAGCCGGAGCAAAACCTTGTGCTGGCGCGTGAAAAGGACGGCTGCTTTGACGGCTCGATGCATTCGTTGATGAAATACTTGACCTTAGGTGAGAGCTTTAATCCATTCAAAATTCATTTGTGTAACGCCTGATATTCGGTAGTGTTGGGAAAACGGAATGAACACCAACGTCCAAATCGAGACCAGTACATTCAGGTCAATACGGCGAATATTCAAGACGGTTAGTATACGGGACTTATAGTATTTGCATTAGTAAATTCGAAATATCACCCTAGTAAACATAGAACATAAGAAAAAATATGTCTTGCAAAAACACTTATTGCTTTCTTACTTAATATGTAAGAAATTTGTAAGGCAGATTTCATACATTACTTTTTAAGGCCTTATAACCCTAAAGGACGAATAAGGAAAAAGAAGAGAAGGTGACCGGAATCGGACTCGCAACATCGTAGCAGACTTCATACTCAAAGAATCCTGCGGCGTACACACAAACCACCATACCAACACCCATATTAGACGTTCATAAGAACTTCTTCGCCTCGGCTTTGATAATATTTACATAAAAGTTGCCAAAAACGTGTTTCTTTGACGTGAAATTACTAAATAATGCTTTATCATTCTCCGTGAAAAAGTATTAATAATCGACGGTCAGTACCTTAACATTTTTACTACTGATTAAACCTAAAACCAACATTCAGTGGCAGCAATTTGATGATTTCGTTTTGTTGTATATATGTTCCCATGCCAATTGACAACTTAAAAGCATTTAGAAGACCTTACAAAAAAAATACGAATTTTATCAGTATACTTTAAAATTTGTAAGAATCTATAAAATTTTATATGGCCTACAGCAGAAAAATATAAGGTATTATGTTGGGTCATATATTTTTCCTGATATTCAAAATCTCATGTTCACTAGGGTCAGTATCAGTAAATCAGTAAATGGGTTCTAACACCCTCGGGCCCACCGGAAATCTTTAAATTCTTTTATTTTTATGTACTAATTGTTAATCAGTCGCTTATTTTACGGTAATTATTTCACATAACGTTTGCACTTCATAGTACTGAAAAAAATACAAATTTAATAATAATAAAGTTAATAATACAAAATTTTCCTAATTGACGTGCAAGTCAAATTGTAAATTACACGATTAGAATTTGTCAGATCTAACCCGCTCTCATAACAGCGCTTATTTTATTGAACCTTTACCCAACGTTTGCAGGCATGGAGATTGCCTACAGACCGTACGACGCAACGGAGAGCGTAGGGAATACCTGCGACTACGACTATTGCAGGTAATTAGGGGGCCAGTACAAAGTGTCTTTGAGACCAATTGTATGTACCGTAGACGAGGATGTATGAATCTCGAGCACGACTTGTACATTTCGGTATATTTCAGTATCACTCATAATCAACCGACCGACTTTTGCAAGCAGCCCGGCATGGCGAGTTTCACCGTTACCCGGCCGCCGGGTTTCATCCCCAAGCTAGATCACCTGAGTACCTGCGACTGTCAAGAGATTACTAAACTTTACGATTGTGACCCAAAACAATGCAGTCAAGGTAAGTAAATTGCATCTGAATCGGTTAGGTCTGAAGTCTCACGCTCAAATTAATATGTATTTTCAGTGGATTGCGCATCTATGAAACAGTCTGACATGGTATCCAATGGCGGCTCAACTTCCAACTCCAGCGTTTCCATTTCATCGATCAGCAACACCATGGTAAACGATGGCACCGGCGGTGGCATGCTTTTTCCAGCCGTCCAACCGCAAGACGCTGTATCCGTTCAAACCATCACCACTGCCTCTCTCCCGGGCGTTGTGGGTACTGTCTCGCAAGTCGCCATGCAAGGCCAGATGATTTGTTACAACATGCCACCGAAGATACCCGATGGATGCTCGTCGGTGACCGTCTCAACGACCTTCAATATTCCTCCAGGAGGTCTAGTCCCTCAAGGTCTTCCGGGTTCGTCTGGTTCGTCCGATTCATCGGGACCGTCGGGCTCTCCGGGAAACCTAGGAGGGCTTATCGGGGGAGGATCAGGAAGTGGTGGTCCACCACGGCCGCCTGCCAGTCCTCGGGCTACCAAGAGCGCTGGTCTCGAGCCTATTCCCGCC
>LRSR01001970.1:0-14228 GCA_001579985.1 Hypsibius dujardini | reverse complement strand
ATGAACAGGAGCTTCAACACATAGGAATAGCGAGATTCAAGTATAAATCGTACAGTTCTTTCTAGACACTGCTACGGCGGTACGATCAGTGAACAGATTGATTTCAACTCACAGCGTCCCAAACCCCCATTGATCGATCGGCCACACCCATGAATGGATGAATCATCGAACGAGTCGGACCAATCAGCGCGCAGCCGTTGTTTAACTGAAACCAACAGAGGCCGTTGCCTCCTCTCTCGCTCTCTGTCGCTTCTCGCTTGTCTGCCGGCCGGCCTCAACTCAAGGTGCACCAACGCATCGCTTGTTCATCTCGCGCTCTCTCACGCGGCGGGTTTTTCTCATTCTTCTTGTGTTCGTGTGTTTATTCCTCAACGATCGCTGAAAACTCATTCCCCGGGAACCTTCTCTCCTGTTTCTGATTCCTCTACGTGTTTTTTTCGTCTAGTCCACACACACACAGACCGAATCCAAAATGGTGAGTTCGCCATCTTTTATGTATCGATGTAATATTTTCCTAGGCAACTGTCATATGAAAATGACACAGGATACTCCTTGACCTCCTTTCTATGGCCGCATATAGTATTTTCTTTAGTTTAAAGTTTTGTAAATTGCTAAACTGTTTTGGTTTGAAAAAATGTAAACGTACTCCGAAATTTGGCGTTGAAAATGTTGATTTTACTCAATTGAACCATTTCCTGTTAAAAAGCCGCGTCACGCACAGGGAGGTGCCTTGCATTTCTCAATAGACTTTGCTGGGAATCATTCAGCAGTCTCCACGTTCAGTTTAGGCAGAGTTCGTTGTCGTTGAATTTTCAACTCTCTCACGACCTCTTGCTTCGTCTCTTCATTGTCTTTGAGGTTTATCAAATTTTCGTATTAATATTGCATGGTGATTCGTCTAACGTTTTCTTTGGCGAATCTAAACTGCACCATTTTACAGAGCGGTTTGGATGTATAATCCGTTTGATTTTGAAATGGTTGCTTTTGGAGTCAGGGAAAGTGCTGTTTGCTCTCGTAGACCCGCATCAGTTCATTTAGTCGTTTCCCTGTTCTCACGTCAGTGAGTTTTTATTGCTTGATTGACGACCTTGTTGATTGACTGAACTAATTCGTGGCTGTGTTTTTTCCCCCACCACAGCGCGAATGCATCTCTATCCACGTCGGACAGGCCGGAGTGCAGATTGGCAACGCCTGCTGGGAGCTTTACTGTCTGGAGCATGGCATCCAGCCGGACGGGCAGATGCCGTCGGACAAGACGGTTGGCGCCGCTGACGACTCCTTCAACACCTTCTTCAGCGAGACCGGATCCGGCAAGCACGTTCCGCGGGCCGTCTTCGTCGATCTCGAGCCGACCGTTGTTGGTACGTTTTGATCTACTTTAAATATTAGGATTTTTTATTTGAAAGCTTATTTTAATGCGGAAACGTGGCTTTTCTTATATTTTTTATTTAAATTAAATGTCACCAGTACGTTGGTCAAGTTTTTTATGTGTGTTCTGTTGAGATTGAAGAGGAAGAGGAGCAGATGGGGGACGGGGGGAAATTGAGGTTGTCATCATTGAAAATGGAGAAGGCCGTTTTCCGGGTCGATAACGTCCGTCGCGTTGGCAGTAGTTGTAGAGTGAGAGAGACGCCATGCTGATCGAGGTCGCTTATTTATTCCTCGTGTGTATGTGCTGTGCTGATGTGTGTGAGTAGTGAGGGCAGTTGTTGGTGTGTGTGTGGCGCCGCGCTCATCGCTCGGTTGAGGTGCTCTTAGTGAGAAGATTGCGTGATAGATCTCTTTTGAGAATTTTTGTTCCCATCGTAATGCACTTTTATTGATTTATTGTCCTTTTTTCTTGATATGACGCCGGTATGGCTCCCGGATCATTGGCTGATTGAATTTGTTTGCATAATTCTGTAAAACTTCGAAATCGATTTTCCCGGAGGAATATTTCGGAGCTTGTTGAAAATGCCCGTCGGGCAGGGAAGAGATTTGATTAGACTGGCCAATAGCGCGTAAGCTGACTGGCCTGATGGTGGGGAATTCAATTTTGATCATGGATTGCCGTCGTGGCACAGTAACGGAAGTCCAACTCAACATGCGACCCTGAAAACATCAAATTTGCATGGAAAGTATTTTTAGTCTGCCTTTGATAGTTTAACGGAAATTGCTTGAAACTTTTTTAATTCTTCAATTAGTTTTGCTTCAGATTAAAAGATTTTAGTTAGTTTAGTTCTGAAAGATGGTTGTCTTTAAAGTTTGAGGGGGAAGCGGTTTTTAGACGTCCTCGAGAAATAATTTTCGTCCGGCTGACCGCCACTCAAGATTGACCAGTGACACTCGGTTTGTTCTCTTGCAGATGAAGTGCGAACCGGAACATACCGCCAGCTTTTCCATCCAGAGCAGCTAATCACCGGAAAGGAGGATGCCGCCAACAATTACGCTCGCGGGCACTACACCGTCGGCAAGGAGATTGTCGACCTGGTGCTGGACCGCGTGCGCAAGCTCGCCGACCAATGTACCGGTCTGCAGGGCTTTCTCATCTTTCACTCGTTCGGCGGTGGGACCGGATCCGGATTCACCTCCCTGCTGATGGAACGCTTGTCGGTCGACTACGGGAAGAAGTCCAAACTGGAATTCTCCATCTACCCCGCCCCTCAGGTGAAGAATTGCTGGGAAGTGATCTTGTGGAGCTTGATTGATTGGCTGATTGCTAACTTTTCTGTTTCGCTGAACGATTGATTGGCTTCTTTTTCATCCATATCCTTGATAACGAATTTGTGTTCAATTAACCAGAAATTGGTTTAAGTATTTATTTAATTTACATTTAAGACATTATTTGGTGTTGGCCGACTATATTTATTCAGAATTAAGTACTAAAAATGTATTTGAATTATTTACTAAAATTTTATTAGATTTTCGTTCTCTTATGCCATCATCCTTACCACTTTCTCTTTAGGTGTCGACTGCCGTGGTGGAGCCGTACAACTCGATCCTGACGACCCATACCACGCTGGAGCACTCTGACTGTGCCTTCATGGTGGACAACGAAGCCATCTACGACATTTGCCGTCGGAACCTTGACATTGAGCGTCCGACCTACACCAACCTCAACCGCCTGATCGGGCAGATTGTCTCCTCCATCACCGCGTCGCTGCGCTTCGACGGCGCTCTCAACGTCGATCTCACCGAATTCCAGACCAACTTGGTATGTTGCATGTGTGGTTTGTTTGTTTCTTGTGCTGCTTAATGGTTCATTTTCTTTATGACCATCCACTGTTTAGCTCCAGCGTAAGTGTAATATTTGCTCTCCGCTTTACAGGTTCCTTACCCCCGTATCCATTTCCCGCTGGTGACCTACGCCCCGATCATTTCCGCTGAAAAGGCCTATCACGAACAGTTGACGGTACGAGTCTGCGGCTTTAATAAAACCCCAGAATTTAAATATTACGTACGCAATTTATTCAATATCTTTGACGTTTAAAGTTTTGTAGCTAAACTTGCTGTAGAGTTTAAAAAAATTGTTATATTTAAATACAATTCTTCTATTAATAACATCACTCCCTAATAATAATAATGCAAGAGTTCCAGTTGCTTTGGGTTTTCATTCGCTGGCGTTTACTTTATGCTGTGGGCATTTTCGTCTTTAGGTCTCGGAGATCACCAACTCGTGCTTCGAGCCGGCTAACCAGATGGTCAAGTGCGACCCGCGCCACGGAAAGTACATGGCCTGCTGCATGCTCTACCGCGGTGACGTTGTGCCCAAGGACGTGAACGCCGCCATCGCGGCCATTAAGACCAAGCGCAGCATCCAGTTTGTCGACTGGTGCCCGACTGGATTTAAGGTACAACACAATCAGTCGAGTGGCTTTACGTTTGATCGATCTATCTGCTTAAGTGTCCATCCGCTCAATCAACAATCAACTGACCGACTGCTTGATATTGATTGAACAGTTTCAATATGCTTTTTCGAACAATCAACAATCAGTTGACAAGAAGCAGTGTGACGAATGTAGCGGCTGCTTGATTGGTTGAATTGCTGATTTTTTTGTGCCATTTATTTTTTGCGGAGCGGTTGAAAGTGAACATGTGATTCCACCTTTGTTTTTCTTTCATTTCAGGTGGGAATCAACTATCAGCCCCCGACGGTGGTGCCGGGCGGGGATTTGGCCAAGGTGCAGCGTGCCGTCTGCATGCTGTCCAACACCACGGCCATCGCCGAAGCCTGGGCGCGTCTGGACCACAAGTTCGACCTGATGTACGCCAAGCGCGCCTTTGTCCACTGGTACGTCGGTGAGGGCATGGAGGAGGGCGAGTTCAGCGAGGCCCGTGAAGATTTGGCCGCCCTCGAGAAGGACTACGAGGAGGTCGGTGTGGACTCTGTCGACGCTGGTGAGGAAGGCGAGGAATATTGAGACCACTCCTCTCGTTTCCCTTCTTTAATCTCTGGCCCTTTTTTCTCTCGCTCGATACACTTTGACTCGGGAATCTCTCGTCCTTAAACAGACTGAAAATCAGACTTGAAATCACGCAGTCATGAACCTCCAAACAGAGAGGCACTTATTATTTTAGAAGCGCTTTTGAACTTGGTTTTTGTCTTAATCTTTATTCTCATCCCACGGCCAATTTTGAGACACTCTTCGAATCGGTCTCCACAAATTGTGTGTAGCGTGTGTGAACCCTTTTTAATCCTTACCTTGACGGTTTTGTGTTTGACGCACCTGTTTTTGTCTGAAAGAATAAAATGAGTCTGGAAACATCGTGCCTACAAAATTCAGACTTGAAATTGGTCTTCGTACGGGGCTTCGCAGGAACGCAGGTTGCAAACGCAGTCACTGAGGCAGAAGGACAGACGCGTAGAGTGTCTGACTGGAAGGCAGACAACTGCCCCGTGCAGTTGCATACAGGCACGCGTAGATTTAGAGGCATGTGTAGAAACACAGGAGAGGCAGGGGTACAGACAGACATTGCCGCTGGACCCACCTTCAAATATGAGTTTGATGCCTATCTATACTTCAGACCAAATACGTGTAAAAACAAAGAACAGACATGGAGGCAGACAAACAGATTTACAGGCATCTGAATAGACAGGCAGGCAGGATGGACAGATATCTATGCTCATTTGTCGGTATGCACTCAGACATCCAACGGGATGTACAGACAGACTTGTGACAGAATGGTGAGCAATGTCTGAAGAGATGCAGACAGACAACATATTCAGACACAGGCAGGCAAACGACGGACGGACGGATAGACAGACAAGTAGGCAGGAAGGCAGACAGAGAGAGAGGCAGACAGACAGACATTCAGGCAGGCAGACAAACAGGCAAACAGACAGTAAGATATACAAACAGGCAGGTGAACAGGCAAACAGGTGCTTCATTAATTATAGACTGACCGGTTTATTTTCCGTGTGCCGAGATCTTCTTCCGACGACGCTGACGTCGCCATCTTGCCGGCCGGCCCACTTTCCCGTTTGAGTCATCGTCAAGTTACAGTCACCCGTCGGGTATAAATAACGCTTATCTCTTTCAAGTCTCTCTCCATGCCCTCGAGGGCGGCGAATGCTTCGTCTGACTCCGTGTGGCATTAAAATCTTGCGTACTTTTCGCTCGCTCGCGCACCACATCATCGCTTCATCACCGTTGCAGTCTATGAAGCCGGATACCACCTACCCCCGTGGAAAATAATTTGTTGTTTTCCCATACAGCTCACAAGATTCCCTTCTTAATATCAAACTATTTGCGGATCTATTTCGGCGACCTCAAGGAAAATGGTAAGGTCTCAGGCTGTGCCTGAATTTTACACCTCCAATTGGAATTATTCGGCACTCTCCCTGTGGCATGCTACAGTGATTGGCTGTGGTTTCCCACGGGGATTGTGTTTAATGATTCCACCTGAATTTTTTCTATTAATTGGCTGTAATAAATAAATAAATTAATGTTTTTTTTTGTTTTAGCGTGAATGTATCTCAATCCACGTCGGACAGGCTGGAGTGCAGATCGGCAATGCCTGCTGGGAACTGTACTGCCTGGAGCACGGCATCCAGCCGGACGGACGGATGTCGCAGTCGAAGGAAGGCGGCAAACGTGACGGCCAAGACTCATTCACCACTTTCTTCAGCGAAACTGGGTCAGGCAAATACGTTCCCGTAAGTGAGGCGGGGCCGCGGTTGTTGTTTTTTCTTGCGAGATAAAATATCTCTGACAAGAAAAACAATCCGTGTGATGATTGTGATGGTGTTAAGCGCGTCACTCTGCCGTGATGCCGGAAGTCTTTGACTTTTTCTAATTGTGTGCTTCTGTTTTTTCTCCAACGATGTCTAGCGAGCTGTTTTTGTGGACCTTGAGCCTACTGTTGTCGGTAAGTCAAAAAATATTTCACCATTTTATATTTTTTCCAGTCGAGAAAAGCATGCCTGAATTTTTTTGAGTCTGAGATTGGCCCAATCAATCAATCAATTGATTAGTTTACGCAACCGAATCTCAGTTCAGGCAGTTATTCGTCTTTCACTGTATGTGGGGCACCATTCTATATTTGAATTTTAGTCCGCACATGCAATTGCTTCGCAGCGGGGTTGAAGTAGGAGATTGGCTTAATTTTAAACCGTTGGAAGTTGAGTGTCGTTGGTTGTTGGTGATGCCAAATGCAAAGCGGAGTCGGTCGCTTGTGCTGGTTTGTGCCGAAGGTCAGATCGCTCTCAGCCACCGACTGATTCTCATCTGTCGGTCAACAAACTGCACTGTGCACAACACTTCAGAAGTACACATGCGCAACCGAGTTGTGGCTTTTTTTGTGATCTCTTGAGAAGATGTGGTCAGGAGCTATAGACACCTCCTCCGCATACAGATATAAACATACAGACATGAAACATACAAACAAACAGTCAAACAGACATACATGAAACATACAAACATAGAGACATACAGACAAACAGACATACATGAAACATACAAACATAGAGATATGTAGAAATGAAGACGTACAGGCATCTGTTTAGATAGTGTATAGACAGATAGGTAGACAATTAGATAAGAGACACAGACAGACGCACGCAGACAGACAGACACATAGACACGCATAGACAGACGGGCCAGGAGGCACACAGACACGCAGCATGCGTTTTGTCGTTAACGCGCTAGATTTCACAAAGCTTTTTGTGACCACGGATTGAGTAGAGTGAAAGTTTCATGTCATGTTATTTGTTATTTGAACAGCTTTTTTCTCATGCACATTATAGGATTTCTTATTTGCAGACGAAGTTCGGACAGGCACCTACAAGCAGCTTTTCCATCCGGAGCAGCTGATTACCGGGAAGGAGGATGCCGCCAACAACTACGCTCGTGGCCATTACACCGTCGGCAAGGAGATTGTCGACGTCACCATTGACCGGATCCGGAAGTTGGCTGACCAGTGCACTGGCCTGCAGGGATTTCTTATTTTTCATTCGTTCGGCGGTGGCACTGGTTCGGGTTTCACTTCGTTGCTCATGGAACGCTTGTCTGTCGAGTTTGGCAAGAAGTCAAAGTTGGAGTTTTGCGTCTACCCCGCTCCGGAAGTATGTGGCTGATCGCTGTTTAAAATAGATTGTCGATTTATGTTTGGTCCACTGTTTGTCTGTCTGTCTGTCTGTCTGTCTGTCTGTCTGTCTGTCACTCACTCACTGTCTACGTGTCGGCCTATATACCTGCCCATCTGCTCATGTCTCTGTCTAACTGTGTTCTTATTAATTATTACTCCTGTATAAACTTATCGACGTCTTGAGGGTTGCTGGTAATTTTTCATTTATTTGTGCTAGCTGGTCTGACCAATAATTTTTTTTCCAGGTCTCGACTGCTGTGGTTGAACCGTACAATTCCATCCTCACCACCCACACCACCCTGGAGCACTCGGACTGTGCATTCATGGTAGACAATGAAGCCATTTTTGACATCTGTCGCCGGAAATTGGATGTCGAGCGACCGACTTACACCAACTTGAACCGGCTCATCAGCCAGATCGTTTCTTCCATCACAGCCTCGCTCCGCTTCGACGGCGCCCTGAACGTCGACCTCACGGAATTCCAGACCAACTTGGTAAAAACTACATCCTTGGCGTCTCGTGTCTGTCTGTCTGTCTGTATCTGTTTATGTGTTTGTCTCTCTGTTTGTCTCTCTGTCTGCCTCTCTGTCTGCCTCTCATTCGAATGTCTGAGTCTTGTGTGTTTGTTTGGCTGGCTGGTTTTTTGTCTGCCTGCCTAACTGCCTGTCTACTGTCTGTCTGTCTGTCTGTCTGTCTGTCTATCTATCTATCTATCTATCTATTTGTCTGTCCATCTTTCGATATTCCTACAAAGACTTTCATTTGTGTAGGTGCCGTATCCGCGTATCCACTTCCCGCTGGTATCTTACTCACCCGTCATTTCAGCGGAAAAGGCGTTCCACGAGCAGTTGTCGGTACGTTCGTCGAGAACAACGCGATAGGGACAACTCCACCTTTACTATCAACAAACTTATTATTGCTGACACTACTATGTATACGAGAGCAGGTGCTAGTGTATTTACTTGTGTACGTTTCAAGGTCCAAGAGATCACCAATGCCTGCTTCGAGCCGGCCAACCAGATGGTGAAGTGCGACCCGCGCCAGGGCAAATACATGGCCTGCTGCATGCTCTACCGCGGTGATGTGGTTCCGAAGGATGTCACCGCGGCCATCGCGACCGTGAAGAGCAAGTCGAGCATCCGTTTCGTGGATTGGTGCCCGACCGGTTTCAAGGTACGAAATGGGGAAGCCGGAAAACTGTAATTTTCAGACAAGCAAAACCACATGTGAACAAACCAATGTATTGGCAGGCAGACTGAGAGACCAGCCGAGAGAAAGCTCATAGGCAAGCAGTCAGACAAATATATAGGCAGTCATACTTACTGATTAAGAGACAGACAGACAGACAGACAGACAGACAGACAGACAGACAGACAGACAGACAGACAGACAGACAGACAGAAACAGACAGACAAACAGACAGACAAACAGACAGACAAACAGACAGACAGACAGACGAATAAGTGGTTTCCTCCGAATATTTCTTGACTTTTTTTATTTGTTTCGTTTAGGTTGGCTTGAACTTCCAGCCACCGACTGTCGTCCCGGGCGCCGATCAGGCAGCCGTTCCGCGTGCCGTTTGCATGCTTTCCAACACCACCGCCATCGTGGAAGCCTGGGCGAGGTTGAACCACAAGTTCGACCTGATGTACGCCAAGCGCGCCTTCGTCCACTGGTACGTCGGCGAGGGCATGGAAGAGGGCGAGTTCAGCGAGGCCCGAGAAGATTTGGCCGCCCTCGAGAGGGACTACGAGGAGGCCGGCGCGGACTCTACCGACGGCCAGGACGACGAAAATGGCGAATTCTAAAGCCGGTATCACCAGAGCTGTATTTTTGTCGAACTTTCGGATTTTCGTCGCTATGTTTTCGTTTTTATCCTGTCCTATGTTTTCTAATTAATATACTTGTTTTATCATGGGAAGCGAGTGGGGCGTTGCATTTTTACAGAAAAACAGTCCTACGTAAGTTTTCTTCATTGCAGCTTAATAAAATACGGTAAAACACTGAGGCATTCGGAATACACTCAGAATTGTATGAATTCGGAGGAGCTGATGGAGTCGCCACGCTTTGCTGGGCCTGGCTTCCGTGTCGGGGAAGGCGCCCGGACAAGGGCAGCTGGCTGCTGCGACGACGACGAATGATTGCCGTGAGAGTTCTTCCTGGCGACTTGCTGGTGGAGCGCGCTGCCGTGGGAGCTGGTCCGGTTGATGGACCTGCTGGCGCTGGCCACGCGATGCTCCACGAGATTGTGGTGGGATTGGTGGTTGCCGGACACGCGGAAGCCGCTCCCGCCCGAGTGGTGTAGACCGATCTGCAATGGAAGGGGTGTTTTGAGTTTGATACGCAGGCATGGAGAAAACTAGTGATGGGTCTTCTTACGAAAGAAAAGTGGCACATCAACATATTGACAAATGGGGAGAAATAAACAAAGGAATTAGCAGGCAGGCAAACGTGAGAAATGGAGAAAGGCACATAGGCAAGCAGACATATAGAGACTTGGAGGAGACAGACATGCCGACAGACATACGAGAAATAGACATGCATGCAACCAGATTTGAGAAACAGGCAGGCAGACAGACATGCAGACCCACAGCCAGATAAATAGATAGGCATACAGCAAATAGAGAAATAGACAGGCACACAAGCATATAGACCGATAGATAGAGAAATAGGCGGGCAGACAGACATGGAAACCCACTGATAGAGAAATCAAGCAGGTTGGCTGACAGACACAAGAAATCACAGATAGAAACACAGAGGCTTGCAGGTAGATACCGATCGAAAACGCGATAAGTCACACTCATGCAAACAAACAGACAGACATGAATTCAGGCAAGCATCCCATGACTAACATCAGATTTTCTCCGACCGAGCCGGCATTCTCGAGCCCTTTCCTGCCAGTTTTCCAGTTTATCATCCGGTTCCTGCTCAAACACAGCCACTGAATTGATTTTTTGGCCTGCAAAAAAGCGAAAAATTAAGTAAGCGTCATGTTTTCCTATATATAAGCAGTTGGATCTTCCCAGTCTGCGGTCCAGTGCTGGACCGGTTCAACAAGGAAGCCATCACTGGTATCGACTACGGTAATCACCCTGTATTATGGAGTTCCGCTGGAATTTCCGCCGGTCTGTATGGTCCTTCTCCGCTAAAACGACTTCCGCCGGCCGAGTTGCGTTGCGCGGGACGCTGTAGGTTTTCTTCAAGATGGGATCTTTCAGCAGCATGCGTCCGTTTTCCGCCACGACCCGGCCGTCGTCTTTCAGTTCGTAATCTGGCAAATCGCCTCGGGAGGAATTTCGGTAGATTTGCATTTCCCTGAAAAAGGATAATGCGAGATGTGAGAGATGATGAACCAGAAGTATGACATGAAAGACCACAATCGGACAATGGATAGATCAGCTAAGTAAGCAGATACAGCGACCGGCAAAGCGACGCAGAGCACTACAGATAACTAGAGAGAGAGACGGTTGGACAGACACAGCAGCTTGACAGACTTATAGACACACATACAATTATATAAAGAAACAGAAAGACAAACAGACAGCTATACAAGCAGAGACCTAGACCTAGACAGAGAGACACACACAGGAGACAGAAAAACAGAAAAATAGACAACCAAGCAGACACAGATAGCTAGACAGACAGGCAGACACAGGTAGCTAGACAGACAGGCAGACAGCTAGATAGATAGACAGAGAGACAGAGAGACAGAGAGACAGACAGACAGACAGACCGACAGACCGACATACAGGCAGACAAACGGACAGAGAGACTAAGAGATAACCATGCAGACCAGCCCCGAACGGAAGAATACATACGAAAGTTTCCCTCCATATACCAGCGCCTTCCATCGCCGCAAATTAGACGAATTCCAGGTCCACATGCTGATGGCGATTCCGGTGGAAAAATACGGCACAATCATAGCGTAAAACGCGCCCAAGTAGGACTTTCGGACAGGTTTCAAAATGCCGGTACAGTCCTGGGGCGCCTCCGACGTGGACGACTTCAGCTGACATCTGCAGAGTCAAAATCAGAAAAGCCATTATAATCGAACTCTAAAAGCCCCGAAACGGGGAAGCAGAGCTTACTGGATAAAGTCTAGCAATTTGTCGTTCCATATTCGTTCATTGTGGACCAGGCACCAGATACCGGCCAGTTGGAGGATGTGGAGGACCAGCACGACCAAACAAATCAAGCCTGAATGGTGGAAGCAGGTATTCCGTCAAGTGAAAGGGAATGACGTTTCAATGACTGATGATAGAATGAATCTCTTACCGACTAGTCGAAGGCGGCGCAAAACGTTGCGCTGAGTTTTGAGGGTGCCGAACTGGCTGAGCTGCGACTGTCTGAGATTCCACCAGTCTGTGTGCAAAACACATTGGATTAGATAAGTCATATGAGCAGGTTTAAAGAGCCTAGAGGAAAACGGGATTCTTACAGAGGCCGGTGAAGAAGGACACGCTCAGGAGGACGATGGCGAAGGGCGTTATCACAAAGGCTGTCTTGTATCGGGGAGTGATCATACAGACGCCCAGAAGACTGTTTCCCTCGACCTGGGAAAATACAGCGAAAAAACAAACTGAAGGAAGGGCTGGATAAACGTGTAATTACTGGGGCGGATGGTTTAAGACAAATTGATGTGCAAAAAGTCAGGGAATAATTTAAATAACTGAATAAAGCTAACCAAGCCCAGTAATTATATTCTGCTTGTCTGGCTACGCGACTACTTCTCAATCAGTGAATTGATTTGTTTTACTGCATGTCTGCTATGTGATCAGTTATTATCACTCCTGGACGGCTTAATCGATGTACAGACGCTCTAGTCCATTGCTTGGTTTGCTCAGTCCAGCTATCTGTCTATCGATCTGTCTGTCGCCTTGCCTGCATATGCCTGTGCGTCTATTTGACAGCCATCCTGCCTGTCTGCCTGCCGTCCGTCTATATGTCTGTGTGTCTGTCTATCTGTTTATCTGTCTGTATAAAAACATGCCTGTCTGACTTTCAATCTGTCTGCCTATCGCTCTTTCTCTTTGTCTGTCTTTCTGCTTACCTCCCTGCCTGTCTTTCCTTCTGTTTGTCTGTCTGTCTCTTGTCTGTACTCGTGCTGAATGTTTTTCTGAATAACGGCCCCTCTCGTATGTGTTCATTTCCCGCTGGGTTTGTGATTCCTTGTATATTTACTGATTTCAGAAGGACCATAGCAATGGCGGGTACGAGCGGCAACAGCCACGCGGTGCCGTGAAAGAAGACCAGGCTGGACCGCGCCAAAGGGAAGGTAGTCACTTTGGTCTTCCGGTGGGAGTTGATGATCTTCTGGAAGTCCAGGAAGCAGGCAAACATCAGGTGGCCAAACCACACCAAGCCCGAGAGCGTGAAAATGTAGGTTAGCAGGAAGGAGAGCAAGCACAGGCTAAATTGGACACTCCAGCTGCAAGATAAATAAACATTAACCTCACACGTACAAACGAGTAAAAAAATTTGTGTTACGGCACTCAAATCGAGGCCCATTTATTTCAACAAGACAACAGATCTAAAATCCAGTGTCAGTCAAAGGAACTCGAGACTTTGTAAAAGCGTTCATACTAAATGCAAGGAATAATAGCAATAATCAGCAATAATTAAAATGCCAAGCATTAATTAACTGTAATTGCTTAAGAATAAACTGGCAATTGTGTTTTAAATTTTTTAGCAAGCTAAGCTGTCACGGTCCTCAATTTGTCAATCAATCAAAACAATAATGGAAATAATACAACAATTAAATGCTGGAATAATTAAACTGGCCATTCAAAGAGACGACGTAATCAATCAATCAATCAACTGCTCCAACGTTTAATCAATCAATCAATCAATCAAGGTTCACTCAATCAATCAATCAATCGACGTTCACTCAAAAAATTATTTGACACAATCAAGTCAATCAATGGACGGACCACAGCCTCATTCCACTCACTCATTCATTCTGACCAACTGCTGGCGCAGGCCATCCTCCGTGCAGGTCACCAGATTCCGCGTCTCCGGGAAGAATTGAAAAAGGTAGCCGGTCGATGCAAACAGAAATGAGACGTTCATATACAACACGCAACGGTCCGGATTGAAATGCGAGGAACGGACAATCTTCAGCTTCAAAATGATGGACGCCTACAACAATCAATGTAAAATAAGCCTGCCTCTTACCCGCATTTTACAAAACCGAATTGCCAGCTCACTTACCAGTCCGAAGACATTCAAAACAACCACAACAATAGTCAGGACCAGCACGACGATGTGGAAAATGCCAACGTCAAAATGGCCTAAAAACAAAAGACACGCAATTCCAACTGGCATTTTACGCAGTGGAAGTGGAATGTCTTCAAATCCAGTCGGTTAATGGTGATGGAAACCATCCAATGCCGTCGGTGGGATTCCATTCCAAAGAGGCATTTCACTTCCAGTTTGGTTGGTTCCAATACCACTGCAAAATGTGTTTCCATTGGAATTGAGGTTTTCAATACTCACCTAAAAATGGATCCTGACACTGCATTCCGCAGGACGTAATGCCGCCGAAGAAGCGCGCCGAGTCGTTAGTGGGAGCCAGGGGAGTGGGGCACTGCATCTCCGTTTTGTTGAAGGGAAGGCTGAGCATTTCATCAGCGAATTCCTGCGGCGGGGAAAGGGAAATGAGG